>JAPQWV010002176.1:0-62000 GCA_027422505.1 Craterostigma plantagineum
GGCATTAATTTAATAATCGATGTATTGTTCTCTATGCATTTGAATAATGTATTGTTATACGTATTAATGGAATTTATATTCTATTATTTATTCTTTTAAAGGCATATTGTTTATTTACCTATCAAGTCTTACTAGGCATCCCGTGAGACGGTAAATAAATAAATCCCATATATCGTGAGTTTAGTCACCGATTCTCATGGATGAGAGAGGGGCACCGGTGAGCTATTATTCTCCGATATTAAATTAGTCCATAAGTCTTAGACCTCAGTAGGGTGACTGAGCGTCAATTACGACTTATTTGTTGACGACTTTTATATGGTTGTGCCAACCATTGGCTTGGGAAACGGGAGGTCGTAACGTTGGTATAAGTTGAATTAGGGAATTAACTCGTACTTGGACACGACTCGCAATCGACGATCACATGGGTCTTGTCGTTACTCTGGAGAGCGTCAATGATCGATCGATTGATTATAGTAGTGTGCGTGGACCTTAGACCAAAGGGTCTTTGACGGAGTTGACTTTGGGGTCTTGACTTGTCATTAGTTTGCAAGGCCCACCTTGTTCGGCAACGAATATGGGTCCGCGGCAACATGCGGTCTTGGCAACGAAGGGTAACTGTCGTGCTTAGACTATCGTGAGGGATTCACTGTCTCGTTAGTAATCGAGATATATGTCCTATGCATATTCGGGGACGGGAAATTACAAAGTCTTCGGCCGAAGCAATAAACTGACTCATGTGGGACGTGGAGAGCAGTTTAGTAATTTCGCCATTCACGAATTAGTCATAGAATCAAGTCTAGTGAGTTTGACGTAACCATGACTCTCACTCGAACAGGACATATGTGAAGGGTCTATACGTACGACGATAATCTATAGTCGGTTCATAGATCTAGGATCATACTCAACACGGGATCTGTTCGATACCTCGGAATTGGCTAGGCGCTTACCGAATTCTTGAATTCCTCCCTTGCCGGGTTGAGACGAACCAAGAGAGTCGGGCTTAAAAATGATCACTGTAATAGTGCCTAACTAATATTAGATGTAAATTAATTTATCGGTCTTAGAGACGTTAACCAAATGTTAAATATATGTTCTAGAAACTATATTTACGTGGACGGAAATTTATGGAACGGAAATGGTGATGAACGAAGCATAAAATAGGGTTCATAATGATGAGCAAGGCTTGTCACGGTCGTGAAGCCTGTCTGCAAAGTAGCAGTAGCTTAAAAAATTCATATCTCACAATCTAGACCTTGGATTGAGAATCCCTCTCGTCAGAATGAAGACCGGCGAGTCTTTTAACTATAATTAAAATTTCAGGTCAATTGGACATCGTTTACCCCTCGATCGGATCGAAATACGAAACTGCCGCAAAGCTGTCAGGTCTATCACGGCCGTGACAACCTTGCACGTGTCGTGACGACCGGCAGTGGCGAGCAAAAATGGTGCCCGACAGTGTCACGGCCGTGACACTTCATGCCCAGGCCGTGACAGCCTCCAGAAGATGGTGACGGCCGTAACTCAGGCCGTGACGAGCGCAGAAGCTGCCTAAAACATGTCACGGCCGTGACAGGTCATGTCAGAGGCCGTGACCGACAGTTTTTTGGTCAATTTCATCCAAATCAAATCCACTTCCTTCCCTTGTTCTTTGGTTTTTATTGTGGGACAATATCTAGTCATTAGATGACACAATTCAAAGGAATCCAACAAGAAATGAGTCATGTAGGACGTGATCTCATTTAATTAAGCTTAAAGTCATTTTCTAAGTTGGAAATGGACTTTTACTAATATTTTTGGAGAACTTTCGTCCATATGATTATTCCATACATTCTCACAATAAAACTTGAGTTTAGAGAGTGTTGAGAGCTCCTTAGGTTGTTCTTAGAGAAAACCCTAAGTGTGTTTGAGTTTGTGGTAAATCAAACACACTAAAACACATCTTTATAAAACATTCTTCATTTCCTCTAGCCATACTTGGGGAGGTGAAGTCTGTGGCACGTCACGGGGTCGGCATGACTCTCTTCGGCCACAGTTCATGAGCTACGGGAGCTAAGATATCCGCGACGAGGGTAAGATTCCTATTTCTTTATATGTGTCGAACGTGCGTTTTTCTTTATTTAACCGAGTATCCTGGTGAAACCGTATGGGGAAACCGTGAAAAATTTTAAATTCCGCTGCGTTCGGGGCAAGGCCTCGGGTCACCCGGGGTTTCCCAACAGAGTCTTGTCTAGATCTTCCAAATACGGGCAGCTTTATGAGTTGAGATCGTATTCGATTGGGTGTTAGGTTCAGTTTGGTCTGACTGAAACATTAAAACTTAAATCACACGCATCCGTCAACTTTGTTGAGTGCTGCTTCATCAGCAAGTTGGAGCAATCCGGTTGAGATCATCTTCGCGCTGTGGATGGATGTCACGCCTTTTGGAATTCTTGAACTCTCGAGAGCTGCTTGTTTTTGTTGGAATCCGTCTTGGAGCTGGAAGTGCTTGAGAGGACTTTTTCTTTCTTTTCCTTTTTTTCATATTATATGTATTATCGTATCAACAATGTAATAGTATAATATATATTATACTACGTAGATATATGTATATATATATATATAATATACATTGTGCTCCCCCTCAAATCATGCTTCTTGAAGCTGAATTACTCCCCCTCAGAAGATGCAAATACGGATAAAATTTTTCTTTCGAATCTCTTTCTCTAAGTTCACGTATTTAAGTTCCCCGCCCGCAAAAAACATTTTTCTCTCCTTAACAGAAATATAGGAGTTGCTTCTCTTAAAAAATAAAGTGTTGCTCCCCCTTGCTCAATTAGAAAAAAATGGTAATTATGACTGCGGAATATGCGTATTAGAAAATGTACCATTTTGAAAAATATAGGCATTTATCAATTCGGCTTATATGCATACGTAAATGTTTAAGCTCGAAAATTCTCTCAGATGTATGCTTGAAAATGTACTTATAACATGGTATTTATGCATTTCAGCTCATGTATGCATGCGAAAATTTGGAATTCAAAGTCTTTCTGTAGCATGCATAATTGCAATGTAACCTATACTTTCAAAGTAGGTAAACTGAATTTTCAACTTGATATGCATGCAAAATTTACAAGAGGATGCATATAGGATTTACCTACATTTGGTTGCTCACTTCGCTAATCAGTCGTGTCTGTGGAGCAACCTGAAATACCATACACGCTGCGAGGTGTGGTGGTTCGCATATCTTACCAGTCATGCATGTGGAGCGACCCGAGATACCATGCTGGGAGGTGTAGTGGCTCGCATATCTTACCAGTCATGCATGTGGACCCGTGATACCATGCATGCGGGAGGTGTGGTGGCTCGCATATCTTACCAGTCATGCATGTGGATTGACTAGAGACACCATGCATGCTGGGATGTAGTTGGTCACAAGGTGTGTTTGAAGAATTTTCAAAGTTAAGTGTATCGAGTTTGTAAAATGTGGAGTTCGAAGATGTGTTGTTGTTAGTTTCCAAAATATCTACATGTCGTGCCGAAAATCCCGTACGCTATTTATTTTTATTTTTTATTATTTTAAAGATATATGTATTCGAAAGAATTTTGAAGTCTTTGAGTCGCAAATTGGAATTTGGCTTGGACCACGAATTAAGCTGTGGCCCTCCTCGTCCACAACCAGCCCAAAAGCGAAGTAGCGCGAACTGAACGATCCGCAAATTCGAAGTGGTTCGCGAAACTGAATTTCAATGACATGTGAACTGAACTCACGAAACTCTGGTACTTAAGCTGACCCGCGAAACTTGATGTCCTCAATAGGACTGATTGGTGAAACTGAACGCGTGAACTTGATTCGTAAGAATTCTCCTAAGCGATAGCATGGAACTCAAGTTTAAGCTAAAATACATCAAGTAAACTCAATAACCATCAAGTTTAACACCTAATCGTCGAGTTTTTCGAAAATGATTCGCGTGCGGCAAAATCTGATAATCGACGAAGATAAAAATATCGTTTTCTCTCGCAACGCCGAATCCTTAAGTAAAAAAATTCGTCAGTAAAGTTGATTTGATTTGCCGGTAATGATAATGTTGTTGTTGTTCTATTCATGCTATAAATAGACATTGCTCAAATAACACAACAACAACATTTACCATAAATCACTCGTCTTTAACAATCTCATTTTCGACATTCTTGGTTAGCTAACCACATATGGATTGGGGGCAGCAGCAAGGCCGTGAGAATGAGTCTGAAGATATGCGAGGTTTCGACGTAATTTAGATACGCTGCTTGAGCTGTCTCTTCTTTGGTATTTATTCGCAGTTTTACTAACTTTCGCGTGTTGGGTTCTTACAAGTTGTACTTGTATGTAACCATCTATATGAAGTAAAGGTATTGTTCCTATTTCGCCTCTAGATTCTGCGTTGTGAGTGTTGCACTTTGAAAATAGGTCTTATTTGTGAAGGTTATTTTCGAAAGCTGATTTCCAAAGCCAGATTTCGAGACAAACTTAAGCCCTAAAAGGTGCGAAAAAACTGACGAAATTAACAGCAATTTCTACAAAACTCAGCCACATAGTGCGATTATCACCCCAAAAAATATTATTAAAACTCTTAACACCAAATGTAAACACTTAATCAACGATTTTCGAAAGGGATGTTTTACGAAGGTCAGAAATTGTGAAAATCGATCGATTAGCGAAGATAACCAGTGAGATCTGAAACGATTTCTCATTTGAACACCACGGAATTAGCAAAAACATATCAGGGTGAGATAGTTATACCATTTTGAGCTTCAAATTTGAGGTTTTAAGAGGAACTTAAGTATGAAAATTGGGTATGAAAGTCAAAGAGTCAAATCGGGCGAAAGTTGATTTTCGCTGTGCCAAAATGGTTGAAATCAAAATCGGGCAATGTTGATTTGATCGACCTAAGTCCTCGATGTTGTCATTCCGGCGATTTGAGAGTTAAGTCCGGGAAGCTTTCAAATTAATTCGCCCGAGATTGTTCTGATTTGTTTGAACTCAAAATTGGGGAGTTTTCCACTTTATCCGAAATTGAGAATCTGGTAGAAATTTTGGCGATTTGGAAAATTAAAGAAGGGGAGGAAATTCGGTCGAGATTGAGATGATTTTGTTTGAGCTTAAAATTCGAGATGTTTCTACTATAGCCGAAATCGAAGATCAGGTAGAAATTCGGGCGATTTGAGACATTTGCAACAGAACTTTCGCCGAGAGTTTTGAATTTGGGTATGCTTAAGCTCTGCCCGAATTTGTACGAGACAAAGGGAATTCGCCGAGAAAATAACTGATATATTTATCCGAATTGATAATGACATTATAAAGAGTTTCAAAGTCATAAGTGCCAGTCATGGAATTGCAGAACTCCCCCGTATAAAAATACTCCCTCTTTAGAGAAATTTTATATGGAAGATTCGAGAAATTATAGAAATTTAAACATTCTCCCCCTAAATCAATCAATTTTTGTAGAATTATTTCACAAAACTGAATAATTTTGCCCATTGTAGGTTTCATTCATAAAATTCCCCCCTTAATTTTCTAAAGAAATCTCCCTCTGAATATAAGTATTTACGGATTTTTGGGAACCTTATTTAGCATGTCGATTAGGATGAAGAATGTATCTTCACATGAATAAAGAGCAGTTCATCCTAGATATGTTAACATATTAGGTATTTAGGTATGTTACTCATTTGAGAACATATGCATATTGAAAATTCAGTGAATACATGTGATTTTATGCATATTAGAATATTACCAAAAAATCAATAGTTCAAACCGCACTCAAATGTATTTGTTAGTGCGGTTCTAGCTGCCCGCATCCCATCCCTTGATCACGTATCTGGGGCCGCTTCAGGTACCATACGTGAAGGAAAATCGTGGTCACTCGCGTCGCCAACCAGTCATGGGTGTGGATTAACCATGCATACGTACCTACCATACTGGAAACTGCAAAACATCTAAAGCAGATTTGGTACCCATCTAAGAATTGGTTCTTTTGTGTTAGATCTAGAGTTTACACATGCATTTTTCATAGTTTTATATCTTAAGTCAACTCTAGATTTATCTATAGCCTCAATGGTTGATTTAGGAATCCAAATCTTTCTAATTCCTAAGGGATAATAGAGGCTAGTGGCTTGCCCTAAGTTCTTGTTAAGATTTTCTTAATTCCCAAAACTTTAGCTTTAGCATCAGTCTTAGGGTGCTTTGACTGAATGCTTTTGTGTTCTTCTCGTTTGTCAAGTTTAGAACTGGACTTGGGAGATGAATGTGAAGGTTTGTCTTTCTTTTGTACGTGGCACTCTTTTTGAGTTTGTGAGTCTGACGTAACAAAGAAGCGTGCATCTGATTGTACTTGCATTTGCTAATTTAAAACGAGAATTTAAGGCAAGTGCATCATCATAAGAATATTTGAGAGCATAGATGTTCGTCTAGAAATGAAATCATGGACGAAGATGTAGCAAATTAGATGTTACTCGCGATAGATGCCTACTATGCAATTTGAACTCGACGCTCTAAATTTAACCGCTTCCTTCTTTCTAAAAGAAGGTGCACGGTCTTCAAACAGTTGGTCGTCTCCTGTGGCTATCTCTTTCTCTTTCTTTCTTTTTAAAATTTTACTTGTTGGTCGCGAGGATAATTAATAGTCTTCGATTTCCTTGATGCAGTCTGCTTTCTTAATGCTCTAAGCTTGGTTGGAGATTCTCTTTCAGACTAAGCTAGAGATATTTTTGGGGAGGTTGAAGCTATAATGTTGTTGATTTGTTTTCCTAGTGAGGAAACTATTGTTAATAACACGTCATTTTCTACCTGAAAAACAATCTTTTCGGACTCTAGGGTCGAGCGCAAGTCAAAGATATCCTTAATAACAGCTGGGATATATGCACTAGAGGGGTTGGACTGTGCTAAGTCGCAGGATGTGTTGTCGACAGTGATCGGTGTTGACGAGGGAATAAGAGCATCTAATAGTCATCAGACAAAGGTACTTCCCTTGTCTTGTAGCTTTTATTCAGAGCTTAGTCGAGTGGTATTTCAACTCATGTCTTCCTATCCCGCTTAGTCTCCTCGATAGCATCAATCTCTGGTGGCCATTAATTTAGGCATGTTAATCCCTAAATAGCTAATATCATACGGGTCATAACGGTTTAGGGATTCCTTCATTACTGGGGTAGGGTTTGGAACAAAGCCAAGACCTGCACGTGGATCATAGAATTCTATGTCCTTAGGCTGGTTCAAGAAGTCGAGGGACATAATCGTTCATTGTTTATGTTCTTTATTACAACGGACTGTAAAAAGCTGTTGAAGTAGGTGGATTGTTGTAAACAACCGCCTAGGTGATTCGCTAGATTTAAGCTTTGTTCAGCTGGGTAGGTTGTACTGTGATTTGTATAACTGAAAATCTAGTGAACCTTCCTATTGAGGAAGAAGGGGAGACGTAGAAGATTCTAACTCCGAACTTCCAGAAACAACCCGGTCTCACACACACACGTACCTCATTTCACACCGGTTACAACCGTTCAGTATCATTTTGCGCGCTAATACTGACCGATCATTGGTTGAATAACGGTCACCGCACGAAAGAATTAAATAAACCAAAAAGTCAAGCGTTTATTCACCCCCTCTAAACGTGTCAACCGATCCTAACTAGTGGTATCAGAGCGGATTTATTCAATCATCAATCAATAAAGATGAATACATCAAGCAAGCTACCAATGTTCTCCCACTAAAACTTCATTGAACGGAAGGTTCGTATGATGACTCACCTAGCGGCCCAAAATGAAGATATGTGGGACATAATCACAGATGGACCTCCGACACTGACAACGATCAACCCACTGCATGCACAAGATAACTCATTACCGCAAATAGTAGCTAAAGTGAAAAGTGAATGGACAGAAGGCGAAAAGACACTGATGAATCTGGACAACGTTGCCAAGGATATTCTATTCAAAACACTAAATACCGGGACATTCAGGCCATGCAAAACTGCAAAGGAGGTCTGGATGAAACTCTGCCAAAAATGCAAAGGAAATGAGTCAACAAGAGAAAATAAACTCATAGTAGCCATTCAAAATACGGGGATAAAGATGAAGCCAGGAGAATCAATGACTGACTTCGAGAGTCGGTTCATGAACATCGTCAATGACCTCTTCGCTCTTGGAAGGACACTGGAGAACCAAGATGTCGCCATCAAAATCATGAAAGCTGTCCCTCGTGAGTGGATGTAAAGACCATGGCCATGACAGAATCAAAGGATCTAAGCGAAATTATGGTCCCTGGTCTCTTTGCTGACTCAAGGCTTATGAGTTTGAGCTACAAACAAGGATGGAAGAAGCAGTTACAGAACAACCGGTCAAAGCACTCGTAGCCCAGAGGCCTCAACATCGAAAACCTCTGAGGAACTGACCGATGAAGTCATGCGCTTTTTGTAAAAAAATTCGGAAAGCTCATGAAGAAAAACCGAAGCAGTACTTCAGACGGTAAGAAATCTCCCATGAATAAAACCGACAAAGTTGATGTTTCTTGTTTTAAATGTGGCAGGAAAGGACACTATGCAATCGACTGCAAAGTATCTAAGAAAGAGAAGGAGAAAGCCAGTGCCAAGCCCAAGAAGTATCAAACGGCACTAGTAGCTAAAAATTGGAAAACCTGAGATGATTCTGACTCTGAAGTCTCAGACAGTGATGAATCAGATGCCAGCAGTGACCAGGAAGCCCATGAGTGTCTTATGGCCAACCTAACGACGATGAGGTATGTGAATCTGTCCTAATGATTTTACAAAGGAAGAGCTGCTTCAAGCTCTTTAAGAAATGACTGATGAATATCAGAAGCTGTCAGCGAGAATTAAGCAAAACGGCACAATCACACCAGTTGAACAAACCGGTAGTGACCTCAGTCAAACAGGGGTTCTGGCTGAAGGATAGCAACGATAATACCGGGCTAGGGTCTAACGACATCGGACCAGATGCATCCTCATCACACGCGAAGAATACTGGATTGATCAAGTTCGTCCCAGCCAGCTCCTCACAAGCTAGTGCTACCGGCAACACACCAAAGCCCCAGTCAGGATAGGGAAAGAATATCAATCAAATGGGAGATTGTCAAGAACTGCTCCCTCACGAACTAGATCGATACTTAATAGCATAAACACAGGGGGAATCAGGGGTTTAATTATGAGTATAGAAACAGGAGTAGACAATACCGAACAAAAAGACGAGGAATGACTAGGCCTAGAAATATTGAATATCTTATCGACCCAAGTACTGTACGGACTATCAAAGTCATTCAGATCTGGGTACCTTAGAATCTAATCTATTCCGGACCAAGTAAGACTGGGTACCAATATACATATATATATATATATATTTCTTTTTCAAGAGTACATTGAGGAGCTAAACCGATCGGTATGGTATCTAGACAGTGGATGTTGTCAACACATGATTGGGAATGAGAGGCTACTAAAGAAGCTCAAGCCACATACCGGTCCGATCATCACGTTCGGAGACAACGGTAAAGGTAAAACAATAGGGAAGGGAGTGATTACTCTCAGGAACCTTACCCTAAAGGATGTACATTTAGTACAAAACCTTCACTATAACTTAATAGTGCCAGTCAGCTATGTAGAAATAACCTTCTCAAGGAAGCGGTGATGTTAGCAGATGTAGACATTTCTCGTAAGTTCTGGGCAGAATCTACAATACTGCGTGCTATACGCAGAACCGGTCAATGATTTGCAAGAAATAGGGCAAAACACCATATGAGGTATGGACCGGAAACGTTCCTCAGTAGGCTATTTCAAAACCATTGGGAGCAAGTGTTTCATCCACAACAATGGAAAAAATCAACTCTCAACCTTGATACAAGGGCAGAAAAAGGGATTTTTCTTGGTTACTTCCTCAGTCAGCAAAACCTATTGGGTCTTCAACACTAAAACTCTATCTATGAAGAATCAACACACGTAGTCTTTGAAGAATCAGAAACCGATGATCAATCTCCTAGCAACATTAGTCGCTTAAGCAGTCAACTGGAGAAATCTCAACTTGAAGATGAAAGTAATGAAGAAGGGGATCATCCGGTTTTAGAGCCTACCCAAATACCGATCATTGAGGAAATCGGTATTCCGGATGATGACGTCGAGATACCGGTGGAACCAATCAATTCATGTAATGCTGATCATGAAGTTGTCTCAGAAAACGGGCCAAATAATGCTAATCAAGACATACCGGAGGAATCAACTGAGGGGTAACGCATCAAGTGGAATCGTACAAAGCTGAATCATCCTCAGCAATCGATCATAGGAGATCCTACCGCACCTATGAAAACAAGGAGGCAAACCAATCCAAATCTATTTAGTCATGCCTTCACATCTCAGATTCAGCCAACAAAAACCGATAAAGCTCTCAAGGATGACAACTGGATAGAAGTTATGCAAGAAGAACTGAACCAGTTCGAGCTAAATCAAGTTTGGACTGTTGTTCCCAGGCCAACCCAAACTGTAATTGGTACAATAAGGATGGACTCGTCACCAGGAAAAAGGCAAGGCTGGCTGCTCAAGGTTATCGGCAAGAAGAAGGAATTGACTATGATGAGACTTTCGCACCAGTAGCAAGACTTGAAGCCATTCGGATATTTTTAGCATATGCAGCTCACAGGGACTTCAAAGTATTCCAAATGGACGTTAAGAGTTGTAATACCCGTAAAATTTAATACGGAATTATTTCAATAATTTTCGAAATTACAAACTTCATTTTCGAACAAGATCAAATTTCTTTTTGAATTGGGCCAAGAATTTACAATTCGGCCCAAATTTTTAAATGGGCTGAAAATGAGAAATTAAAGCCCAAATCTATATAAAAAAAATAAAAAAAAATAAAAATAAAAGAGGAAGAGAACGAATATAATTGAGGTGGGTAGAAGATTCTTTCATGATGACTAAGAACCCACATGGCATGTTCAATGTTTCTTCCATGCATGTGAGGTAGGGTCTCTTTGAAATAAACAAGTACTCTACAACAACTAATACACATGGAGCAAAATAAATAAATAAGAGAGAGTTGAAGAAAGAAGGGGAAGAGGCCGAGAGAGAGAGAGGGAGAGAAGAAGAAGAAGAAGAGAAAAGGAAGGAAAGGAAAAGGAGGAGGAGAAGAAAACTGTCCGAAAGCACGGGATCGAAGCTCTCGGGTCGGGATCACATGACACAACCCGTACGTAGCTCTTTACGGATTAAGGTATGTGAAGATCACCACATACGTAAACAAAATAGGAGTTGTGAATTTTTACGTGATACATGATCTTTTGAATTGTTCACGTTTATATGCTAATAATTTATTTGTATGATCGTTTGATATATGATTTACGTGTGGTTTCGGCCATCTCTACAAAATTGAGAGGTTTAGGGAGATAAAATATATTAGGGTTAGAAAAGTAGAATAGAAATTTTAAGGTGAATTTGATTAGATTTGGAGAATTTGAGTATTAGTGCAAATTAGGGTTTTCTAGGGTTTCTTTAAAATTTAAGAATCTAAAATAAATATTAGAGATTGGTGTGATTGTGTAATTTTCGAAAGATATGGTGTCAAATAAACAATTAAATCTCGACTACGGGCCTCTATGTAATTTTCAAAATTTCCGAGGAGTTAAATTAATATTTCTAAAGTCGATTGGGGCCGTGAAGCAATTTTCAGAATTTTCGAGGAGTTAAATAAAACATTTTTAAAGTCGATTGGGGCCTTGGACAAATATTCAGAAATTCCGAAGTGTTAAATAAATATTTTTAGTCGATTGGGACCCTTGTGAAATTTTCTGGAATTCTGAGGGGTTAAATGAATATTAAATATTTTGGTTGGAGTTAACTATAATTTTCGAAATCATTTTGGGACTAAAGTGAAAATTATAAAACTTGGGGCAGATCTGAAAATTCAGAAATTTTCGGGACTAAACTGAAAATTCTGAAACTTTGGGCAGTTCTGAAAATTCTGAAAATTTTCGGGACTAAACTGAAATTTTGAAATTTGGGGCAGATTTGAAAATTCTGAAATCTTTGGGACTAAACTAAAATTTTAAATTTATGGGGATTCTAAATACAAGTTTGAAATATATATAAATATATATATATATATATATATATATAAGGAATTTATGAGATATTTTGAAACTCGAGCGTTAGTGTTTTAAAATATATTTTTTAAAAAATTATGACTAATCGTGAAATTAGGGTCTTAAAAAAAAAAATAAATCTTAGAACTTTTAGTATAAATTCGGGGGAGAGTTCGGTGGTTAAGGTTTCGGGCTGATCAAATCGGAACGCAGGCTTCGGGCCCGAATTATTTTAGTGTATGAGGATTTTTTAGATCGGGCGAGCTAATACATCAGTCCGATACGTTGCAATTTATATGTTGCGTTGTGATATGTTGCATTTTACTTGCATTTCATTTGCATACATGCATTTCGAGGGGAGTTATAACCGTGCGGGTTACGGTAGCACGGTATAGTGTTGATGAGCGGGGTAAGTGATCGATGTTAGTTGTCAGGCTACGCTCGATGAAGCGCTTGCGGTGAGACCGAGATGGGGCCGCTTGTTACTATTTTAGGTGCGGTTGAGACCGAGATGGGGCCGTTACACATGTCATTGTTATAGTTACGGTTGAGACCGAGATGGGGCCGTACTATCATGGTATTATATGTCATTTATGCGTGGATTCCGAGTCTAGCCTAGGGCCCTGTTTTAGGAGTTGAGAGTTGTTGTAGGAATGAGCGTATGCTCGAAAGTTGTCGAGAGTGCATTCGTGAGGTGTCAGGTTTGGGATGTGAGAGCATTTGCATTCATGCATATTTTCATCTACTGGGCAAAAGCTCAGAGTTTACGTGTGTAGGTAAGGCGGCTGATGGCGGTGACTCCACGGACTTTCGAGGGCGGTGCAGTACATGAGACGCGACCTGTGGAATGAGTTTATGGTTTCGTGTTTTTAAATTTGGATTTGGACTTCTTGGGCTTCGGCCCAATAAATAATGTGTTTGGGTTGGACTTATGGATTTAACATTGAACGTATTTGTATTATAATGTTTTAAAAGTTTTTAATTAAATGGGCTTTCCGCTGCTTACGCTGCGAAAAAAAAATCCGCCAAAATACGTATCTAGGAAGTCGGGTCGTTACAGTTGGTATCAGAGCACAACCTCTCGCAGTACGGTGCTGGTTCGAGGACGAACCAGGCGGAAGCTGGTGGGCATGTGACCCCGGGGCCGATGAGGGAGGGGAGTGATCGCCGGTGCCAGAGAAGTGCACGATAAGGAGCGGCTCCTGGCAGGCTTCTAGGCGAAGGGGTACATGAACGAACCGATCCGACACCCGAATGAGAGGGGATCCTGAGACTGACAATGTATGGGCGTGTCAGGCTAAGAATCGCATAAAAGAATTGATAGTACTATTCATATCACCAAGGTCGACCTACCTTTCGGGAGTCCATCCGAAAGAACTTCGAAGTTAAGCGTGCTTGACTTGAAGCAATCTTAGGATGGGTGACCCCCTGGGAAGTTTGCCCAGGGTGCGTGTGAGCGAGGACGAAGCACGCTGGAAGGTTAAATGGTGGTACAGTGGGGCCAGACTATCAATCGGAGTGTGGTGGGCCAACCCCACTGGTCCCGGTAGGGAACGATGCTATAGTGACACTCGGATGGGACGGGTTGTTACAGTTGGTATCAGAGCCTTAGGTTGGTTCTGAAGACTGTCCATGTACTGCCGCTCAAAAGCCGGGAGGACCAGCCGCGCCTGTAAGTTTTACGCTATTATATGATTATATGTTAAATACTTATGTGCTTTCCTGCCTATGTTACGTGAATATAGATAACTAAGAAAATGGTTAGAGGACGAGGAAACAATCATCATGGAGAATCGAGTCGAAGGGGCGGGTCGGAGTCCCCGACTAGGGAGCAACATACTACTGACCGTTTGACCGAGCTGATTCAACAACAAACAACTCAAATCCAGGACTTGATAAATCATCGGAGCTCATCTGAGCACCGTCCACCTCCACAGCCTGATCGTGTGGAGATTATTGGGGAACGATTTCGAAAACTCAATCCCCCGACCTTTTCTGATGCTACTAATTCGGCGGAGGCGGAAGACTGGATTGGTACCATCGAAGACCTCTTTGTTTACAGCCGAGTTCCGAACAACGAGAAAGCGTTATGCGCCGTTTCCCTACTTCGGGGAAACGCTCGTTTTTGGTGGAACACCGTCAAGGTGTTGGAGGATCCGGCTACATGACATGGGAGCGCTTTCGGGAACTCTTCCGTGATAAATATTTCACTGCTCACGACCAGGAGCAGAGGATGTATGAATTCATGAAACTGAAGCAGGGGAGTATGTCAGTGCCCGAGTACATCCGCAAATTCGAGGAGTTATCTCGGTTTGCTCCTCACCTCATAGCCACCAATGCTCTGAGGTGACGCGTTTTCTTCGGGGGCTGAAACCCGAGTTCTATCGGGATCTAAGCGTGGCGGGAGTGCACCAGTTAGAGTTTCGACAGGCGACGGAACGGGCATTGATTGCGGAGCAGGCAGAGGGAGTTGTGAGGGAGGCCCAGGAGTCTAGTCGGAAGAGGGAAGCTCCACAAGGAGGGGAAGTTCCAAACGGCCATTCTTTGGAAGGAGTTCAAACAACAGCGACAACCGACCCAATCAACAGAACTGGCGTCCGACGTTCAACCAAGGAGCGAATATGAGGCCACCAAATCCAGCACCACGATGCCCACAGTGTTGAAGAAATCATGTCGGAGTCTGTTTCGGACAACGACCGGTGCATTGCTACCAGTGCGGGCAACCGGACATTACGCTCGAGATTGTCCCAGAACTCAACAGCTATTTCCGCACCCGCCATAGAACCAACCACAGATCAAGTCCGACCACCGTTGGTGCCAGCTCGTGTCTTCGCACTTATGAACAAGGAGGCGGAGGCCTTACCGCCGGTGCCAGCTCGTGTCTTCACATTGACGAATGAGGAGGCAGAGACCAATCCGAACGTGGTCACGGGTATGCTGAACATCTTTCATGTACCTTCAACAATTTTATTTGACTCTGGGGCCACACACTCGTTCGTGTCGTCTAATTTTGTGGCTAGAGCGGGAATCTATCCACTCGTTCTATGTGCAATTTCGTGGTGTCTCTACCCCACGGAGATCCGACACGGACGAATCTAGTTGTGGAAGATTGTCCTGTTAGAATCGAGGGAAGAGATTTGAACGTAGATCTGATCGTAATCCCGATGAATGATTACGATATCATTTTCGGGATGGATTGGCTTTCTAGATATGGAGCTATTATCGACTGCTCGAAGAAAGTAGTCAAATTCTGCTTGCCCGAGGAGAGGAATTTGAATTTTCGAGAAAGGCGAATGGTAATCCAATTCCTCAGATATCTTCTTTGAAGGCTCAGCGACTCGTAAATCGGGTTGTGAAGCTTTCTTCGTCTTTGCGGTGAAAGCCGAAGAATCCTCTCAGCCGAAGCTTGAAGATGTTCCGATCGTAAATGAATATCCCGACGTGTTCCCTATGACCTTCCAGGACTACCACCGAATTGAGAAATCGAATTCTCCATCGATCTCATGCCAGGAGCTGCCCGATCTCTAAAGCTCCATATCGGTTAGCACCGAATGAATACGAGAGCTCAAGGAGCATCTTGACGAACTATTACAGAAGGGCTTCATTCAACCTAGCTTCTCACCATGGGGAGCTCCGGTATTGTTCGTACGGAAGAAAGATGGTCAATGCGACTTTGTATCGATTATCGTGAACTTAACAAAATCACGATAAAGAACAAATATCCATTACCGAGGATCAATGATCTATTCGATCAGATACAAGGGGCTACAGCATTCTCGAAGATTGATTTGCGTTCCGGCTATCATCAGTTAAAGATTCGTGAGGCAGATATTCCTAAAAACAGCGTTCAGCACGAGGTACGGCCATTACGAATTCTTGTCATGCCTTTCGGGCTAACGAATGCTCCAGCAGCTTTCATGGATCTAATGAATCGGGTCTTCAAAGAGTTTCTGGACCGATTTGTAATCGTATTTATTGACGATATTCTCATCTACTCGAAGAAGAGAGAGGAACACGAAGAACATCTGAGGACGGTCCTTCAAATTCTTCGAGAAACGCAGTTATTCGCCAAGTTCAAAAAGTGCGAATTTTGGTTGGAGCAAGTGGTCTTCTTGGGGCACATCATTTCAGGAAACGGACTTTCGGTGGATCCCAACAAGATAGAAGCCGTGAATAATTGCCACGACCGACCACTCCTACGGAGATCAGGAGCTTTCTCGGGCTTGCTGGATACTACGAAAGTTCATTAAGGACTTTTCCAGCATCGCCTCGACACTCACGAACTGACGAAGAAGAATGTCACATTCAAGTGGACGGAAGCTTGCGAGCAAAGCTTCCAGGAGTTGAAGAAGCGATTAACGACGGCTCATGTTCTTACGATTCCCTCCGGTACCGAAGGCTTTTCGGTGTACAGTGATGCCTCGAAGAATGGGTTGGGGTGCGTATTGATGCAGAACGGGAAGGTAACCGCATATGCCTCCCGACAACTAAAACCGTACGAGAAGAACTACCCCACGCATGATCTAGAACTCGCAGCCGTGGTGTTTGCCCTAAAAATCTGGCGACACTATTTATACGGGGAACGATGCGAAATCTTTACCGATCATAAAAGCCTAAAGTACTTATACACACAGAAGGAGTTAAACATGAGGCAAAGGCGATGGCTCGAGTTGGTGAAAGATTACGACTACGTGATTAATTATCACCCAGGAAAGGCGAACGTAGTCGCAGATGCTCTGAGCCGTAAATCGGTGATGCGGAATTGTGCCAACTCGAAGTTGAAGTGATCAACTTCGGGGAGATCGAAGCGAGACTGGCAGCATTAACCTTGAAGCCGACGTTGTTGGACCGAATTCTAGAGGCAGAAAAAGATGACGAATTATATCTGAAGATCCGAGCGGAACAAGACAAAAGTGTTCAATCGGAGGTCGAATTTCGAGACGACGGAAGTTTACGATTCCGAGGTCGTTTATATGTGCCACATGATGAAGAAATCCGACGAACCATAATGACAGAGTCGCATACGACGATCTATTCGATACATCCCGGTGCAACAAAATGTATCGAGACCTGCAAAGAAATTACTGGTGGCCGGGAATGAAGAAAGATGTGGCCGCTTTCGTGCAACGATGCTTGACATGCCAGCAAATCAAGGCAGAACATCAAAGACCGGCGGGAACGTTGCAGCCTTGATGACTCCTGAGTGGAAGTGGGACCACATCACGATGGATCTCGTTGTGGGATTACCAAAGACGATGAAGGGCAACGATGCAATCTGGGTGATCGTGGACAGATTGACGAAATCGGCCATTTCCTGCCAATTAGTCAAACATACTCCATGGAGAAGTACGCTGAGCTGTACATACAGGAAATCGTAAGGCTCCATGGTATTCCAATTTCGATTGTCTCGGATCGGGATTCGAGATTTCTGTCTCAATTCTGGGTGGGTTTACAGAAAGCCATGGGAACCAAATTGTCCTTCAGCACGGCTTATCACCCGCAGACGGACGGGCAATCGGAGAGAACAATTCAGACACTTGAAGATATGTTGCGAGCATGCGTTCTGGATTTCCGAGGGAGCTGGAGCAAATACCTCCCGTTGATTGAATTTTCATACAACAACAGCTACCAAGCCACAATCAGGATGGCGCCGTACGAAGCCTTGTACGGACGCAAATGACGGTCCCCAGTTCACTGGGATGAACTAGGCGAGAAGGCGTTGTTAGGTCCTGAGATGGTACGCGAAATGACGAAGCTGTTGAAAAGATTCGGGAGACGATGCAAACGGCCCAAACTCGTCAGAAAAGTTACGCTGATAAGAGACGGAGGCCGTTGGAGTTTGAAGAAGGCGACCGGGTCTTTTTGAAGATATCGCCTATGAAAGGTGTGAAGCGTTTTGGGAAAAAAGGGAAACTCAGTCCGAGATATATCGGGCCATTCCCAATTTTGAAAAGAGTTGGAGAAGTAGCGTATCAACTCGGACTCCCTACATCGCTCGCTCAAGTCCATGATGTCTTCCATGTATCCACGCTACGGAAGTACGTCCCGGATCCAAGTCATGTTGTGCAGGGCGAATCGCTACATCAACAATTGAAGCCGGACTTGAGCTACGAAGAAAGGCCGGTGGAGATCTTGATGTACGAGGTAAAACGCTTTCGGTATAAAAACATTCCCCTTGTGAAGGTCTTGTGGCGGAACCTAGTATTGGAAGAAGCCACATGGGAACGAGAAGACGAGATGAGAGAAAGATACCCCGAGTTATTTTCCGTACTGTAATTTCGGGGACGAAATTCTTGTAAGGGGGGAAGGATGTAATACCCGTAAAAATTTAAAACGGGATTATTTCAATAATTTTCGAAATTACAAACTTCATTTTCGAACAAGATCAAATTTCTTTTTGAATTGGGCCAAGAATTTACAATTCGGCCCAAATTTTCAAATGGGCTGAAAATGAGAAATTAAAGCCCAAATCTATATAAAAAAATATAAAAAAATAAAAATAAAAAGAGGGAGAGAATGAAAATAATTGAGGTGGGTAGAAAGATTCTTTCATGATGACTAAGAACCCACATGGCATGTTCAATGTTTCATCCATGCATGTGAGGTAGGGTCTCTTTGAAATAAACAAGTACTCTACAACAACTAATACACATGGAGCAAAATAAATAAATAAGAGAGAGTTGAAGAAAGAAGGGAAGAGGCGAGAGAGAGAGGAGAGAGAAGAAGAAGAGAGAAAAGGAAGGAAAGGAAAAGGAGGAGGAGAAGAAAACTGTCCGAAAGCACGGGATCGAAGCTTCGGTCGGGATCACACGACACAACCCGTTACGTAGCTCTTTACGGATTAAGGTAGGTGAAGATCACCTACATACGTAAACAAAATAGGAGTTGTGAATTTTTACGTGATACATGATCTTTTGAATTGTTCACGTTTATATGCTAATAATTTATTTGTATGATCTTTTTGATATATGATTTACGTGTGGTTTCGGCCATCTCTACAAAATTGAGAGGTTTAGGGAGATAAAATATATTAGGGTTAGAAAAGTAGAATACAAATTTTAAGGGTGAATTGATTAGATTTGGAGAATTTGAGTATTAGTGCAAATTAGGGTTTTCTAGGGTTTCTTTAAAATTTAAGAATCTAAAATAAATATTAGAGATTGGTGTGATTGTGTAATTTTCGAAAGATATGGTGTCAAATAAACAATTAAATCTCGACTACGGGCCTCTATGTAATTTTCAAAATTTCCGAGGAGTTAAATAAATATTTCTAAAGTCGATTGGGGCCGTGAAGCAATTTTCAGAATTTCGAGGAGTTAAATAAACATTTTTAAAGTCGATTGGGGCCTTGGACAAATATTCAGAAATTCCGAAGTGTTAAATAAATATTTTTAGTCGATTGGGACCTTTGTGAAATTTCTGGAATTCTGAGGGGTTAAATGAATATTAAATATTTTGGTTGGAATTAACTATAAATTTTCGAAATCATTTTGGGACTAAACTGAAAATTATAAAACTTGGGGCAGATCTGAAAATTCAGAAATTTTCGGGACTAAACTGAAAATTCTGAAACTTTGGGCAGTTCTGAAAATTCTGAAAATTTTCGGGACTAAACTGAAAATTTTGAAATTGGGGCAGATTTGAAATTCTGAAATCTTTGGGACTAAACTAAATTTTAAATTTATGGGGATTCTAAATACAAGTTTGAAATATATATAAATATATATATATATATATATAAATAAGGAATTTATGAGATATTTTGAAACTCGAGCGTTAGTTTTTAAAATATATTTTTAAAAAATTATGAACTAATCGTGAAATTAGGGTCTTAAAAAAAAATTAAATCTTAGAACTTTTAGTATAAATTCGGGGGAGAGTTCGGTGGTTAAGGTTTCGGGCCGATCAGATCGGAACGCAGGCTTCGGGCCCGAATTATTTTAGTGTATGAGGATTTTTTAGATCGGACCGAGCTAATACATCAGTCCGATACATTGCAATTTATATGTTGCGTTGTGATATGTTGCATTTTACTTGCATTTCATTTGCATACATGCATTTCGAGGGGAGTTATAACCGTGCGGGGTTACGGTAGCACGGTATAGTGTTGATGAGCGGGGTAAAGTGATCGATGTTAGTTGTCAGGCTACGCTCGATGAAGCGCTTGCGGTTGAGACCGAGATGGGGCCGCTTGTTACTATTTTAGGTGCGGTTGAGACCGAGATGGGGCCGTTACCACATGTCATTGTTATAGTTACGGTTGAGACCGAGATGGGGCCGTACTATCATGGTATTATATGTCATTTATGCGTGGATTCCGAGTCTAGCCTAGGGCCCTGTTTTAGGAGTTGAGAGTTGTTGTAGGAATGAGCATATGCTCGAAAGTTGTCGAGAGTGCATTGGTGAGGTGTCAGGTTTGGATGTGAGAGCATTTGCATTCATGCATATTTTCATCTACTGGGCAAAAGCTCAGAGTTTACGTGTGTAGGTAAGGCGGCTGAGGGCGGTGACTGCACGGACTTTTGAGGGCGGTGCAGTACATGAGACGCGACCTGTGGAATGAGTTTATGTTTCGTGTTCTTAAATTTGGATTTGGACTTCTTGGGCTTCGGCCCAATAAATAATGTGTTTGGGTTGGACTTATGGATTTAAACATTGAACGTATTTGTATTATAAGTTTTAGAAGTTTTTAATTAAATGGGCTTTCCGCTGCTTACGCTGCGAAAAAAAAAAAATCCGCCAAAATACGTATCTAGGAAGTCGGGTCGTTACAAGAGTGCTTTTCTTAATGGAACAATATCTGAAGAAGTGTAAGTTGCTCAACACCCGGTTTTGAAAGTCATGAACATCCTGATCATGTCTACCGGTTGAAAAAGGCTCTCTATGGACTGAAGCAAGCACCAAGAGCTTGGTACGAAACTCTATCAAAATTCTTAACTGATCCACAACTTCATCATTGGATTGTTGACAAAACACTATTTAGATTTACAAAGGGTGACCATCTACTGATTGTTCAGATCTATGTAGATGACAATATTTCCAGTTCAACCAATGCCAAGTTATGCAAGCGGTTTTCTAAAATGATGCAAGATCATTTTGAGATGAGTATGATGGGTGAACTTACCTTCTTTCTGGGACTTCAAGTAAGGCAGTTGGAGCAAGGCATATTCATCAATCAAGTCAAATACACGACGAAGTTGCTCAAAATGTTCGGTATGGAAAACTGTTCTCAAGCCACAACACTATGAGTTCCTCAATCAAATTAGACAAGGATGAAAATGGAACTCCAGTTGAAGTTACCAAATACCGGGGATTAATTGGATCATTGCTCTATCTCACTGCCAGCAGACAGGACATTATGTATAGCGTCTGTCTGTGCGCCCGGTTCAGTTTGATCCAAAGGAAAGCCATTTCACAACAGCAAAACAGATCTTGAAATATCTCAAAAGGGACCATCAATGTAGGTCTATGGTATCCTAAAGAGTCAAGTATGTCGTTGCGTGGCTATACCGATGCTGACTATGCCGGTTGCAAGATAGATCGATGAAGCACCAGTGGAACATGTCAGTTCCTTGGTGACCAGCTAATCTCTTGGTTGCTGCATCAGAATACTTGGCCACATCCACAGCTGAAGCAGAATACTTGGCGGCTGGAAGTTGCTGCTCGCAGATTCTATGGATACAGCATCAACTGGAAGATTATGGGATCAAGGAAAACCGATACCCCCATCTTCTGTGACAACATGAGCTCAATTTCCATCACACATAATCCGGTATTTCATTCAAGGACGAAGCACATTGAGGTAAGACATCACTTCATACGATGTGCTGAAAATAATGTACGCTTGGAACACATCTCAACCGATCTGCAAGTCGCTGACATACTGACCAAGCCGCTACCAGAACTAAGTTCATTTTCTTTCGAAATGCTTTAGTTTATTAGGTTTATCCTGACTAACCTAAGCATGGAGTCAGGGGGGACATTGTTATATCAAATTGATGATCTAGTTGGTTGCCCAGACACTACAACAAACCGTGCAAATTGATGATCGTAGTAAACCTTTCTTCTTAAATAGTCATTTCCTTCATATTGGTCAACATACACTACTCCTGTCGGTTTGGTCTAAAACTGACCTTCGTCACAAATACTGTCCTAAACTCGTTCTCTTGTTTTCATATCTGAAACCGATTATTTTTTTTAAACCGGTTACTCTCTTTTATCATGAAATCGTTCTTATTTAATGTACGTCATCAATTGCACACATTCTGTCATAGCACTTTTTCAGGTAAACTGACAACATGCACTGTACTACCCAGCAGAGGTATGATACCGCGGTTTACGATGTGAGAGGAAGGCTAAGCATCAAGACATCTTGTGCATTTAATGCGAAAACACGCTTTATCCCGCTCAAAGGACTTTGTTTCGTGATCGATTGGAGAATTTCATCATTATCCTCAACTCACTAGCAGAATCATCTTTTTCCAAATCTCTTTGAATCTCTCGTCAAAACCCTACCAAATCTCTCCGAAAAATGGCACCAATCCACAACGATCTTACAAGAACTGCTCTCCAGATTTACTTCGACAACAGTATGGACACTGAGGATGACGGTTTTCTTCCTGTTCTCAAAGCCCTAACTACAATCGGCCTTCAGATGTTTCTACAGTGCTCGTACGAGTATTACCCAGATGCTCTGCATCAGTTCTTCAACACAGTCCTCATCGTGGGAGACAGCCTCCAATGCCTCATCAACGGTCAGCAGTTCGATATCACGGAGGAGTATTTCGCAGAACTCTTCAATCTGCCAACCACATGAGCAACAGTCATCAAAGTTCCAGATGATGTGAAGGAACAACTGAAGCCCAGGATGTCTCTGACAGGGACATCGTTTAGAGATTCCGATAAGCGAGTTGTTTTAAAACCAGAGTACCGCTTACTTCATGATGTGGTAGAGTCAGTATTGGGAAAGGCTGGCTCATTTGATATGCTCACAAGTGACAAAGTTCAGGCCATGGTGGCCATCTTGACAGGAATGGAGATCAATTGGTCTTCTGTGATCTTCTCAGTGCTGAAGCGGATACTGCCAACTCGTAACCGGCAGTTCAAGAACTTCGCCCCCCAACTCTCTTTCCTTCTCAGGCACAAGATTGCTGACGTTGGAACAGTTCAAACGTTGGGTTTTGCCAAGATAGTTTTGTCGGATGTTATCCGACAAATGGTAGCAGCGGCCTCACCTACCAAGAAGCCGATCAAACGGAGGCCTCTGTAGATCCCGTCAACTCACTGCCATCCAAAACCCACAGTCGACCGATTCTCGAAAACCGATCGTCACCGCCTCATCCAAGAAGAAAGGTGACGATCCTAAACCGGTCACCGATAAACCTGCCAGGAAGAAACTACTTCTGGCATCCTCGTCTGATGACGCTGTGCCGCTTCAAGAGGTTTTCAAGAAACCAAGACGCAAAGCGCCCAAAAAGAAAGCGAACACTTCCTCAACTGTTCGGACTTCCACGACCACGGACACACCAGTTAGTACTGGTGCACAGCCTTCTTCCACTCAGGAATCGCTCCAATCTACACTACCATTCCAGTCGGTTCCTCTACAATCACCAACCATCAATGTCCCTCCAGTTTTACGTACAACTGGTCAGGTGACCCGGACTGCTCCACCACAAGGCGGTGGTGATACGAGATGCGGTCCGGACAATTACGACTGACAAAGGAAAGGGCAAGGCCATACTTGTTCCAGAAGGCCCTGAATCAGTTTACAAAACCACTTGGAACTCATCAAAGAGGAGATTGATGAGAACATTGCGGCTGATCTTCAGGCCTTTGAGGACTGGCTCGACATTCGGTATGCCCCTCTCAATCGCAAAGTCCACCATGATCGACCAACAAAGGCAAGAAAGACTGAGGCCAAAATCATCGAGCTACTAGGCATTCAATCTATCAAGATTTTGATGAATGCTCGGGAATTGTTCAGTCTTCGCCTCAGGATGGATCAGCTGCAACTTACATTGAGCAGCGGAGGCAAACTTTCAATCGAAAGGACCTGATGCAGTTCACGAACTTCAGGTTTTGACCAGCCTGGAGGCTGAGATACAGAGCATACAAGCATATTATGCCACTGTTTTCAACAGGCTTCAGCCAGATCTGTCCTCTTCATCTACTGCTTCCACAACACCGACTACAGCCCTAGTCATCGCACCAATGCCTTTCTCGTCAGCTCCCGCAGACGCTGAATTCTCTGCTTCTCTTCAACTGGTACCCAGACCAGTTTTCATCTCAACTTCTGAACCAGTCCACTGGTCTCATTATTCTCATTTGGCGGTTCTCCACTTTTTTCGCCAACCGATCCCAAATTTTTCTCTGTCCTTCGTGAGAAATGTGCAAATTCCCACTCAGATTCCATCCTCCATTCACCACCACTACTCTCACATCTGAGGGGGTCTGTGCAACGGTCGACTCGAACCCTCTCATGCTACAGATGCAGCTACTGGACAAGGCATCTCGGTCACTGCTGTATCAACTGAGTCGGTTGCTATTACGGTCGATCCTCAACCTATGCAAGTCCAGTCTTCAGATGATCATCAAGCAGCTTCCACGCCCTTCAGTCAACCGAACATTCCTCCTAAGACCTCCACTGTTCCGCTTGAATCATGGATGGAATGCAAGAGGTCTCTCTGGTCAAGCAAACCTTCAGAACGATGACGGTGCTCAGCATGAAAGTCGACAGTGACCGGCAGCACACCAATATGAAGTTCAAAACTCTCACGGATGATTTAGCCGGTCTCCGTTCCGACGTCTGTGCCGATTTGGAAGTCATCAAAGCTCAACTGACTACTTTGACCAGACTGGTGACTCCGGTTATTGCCAAAAAGGGAGAAAGTGGCACCAGCAGAAAACGAAGCGCTCTAGCTCAAGCTCAACTTATCCTCAGAAGTTCATCTCGCAGCTGTATCTCAAGGCGATGATCCAAAACGAGCTGCAGTTGAAGCCGCACTATATGGACGAAGTACTAAGGGAACACACTTCGGCCATTCCAGTTAGTGAAGCCGGTCTGGTTGAATTGCAGTATGATGGCAGCAGTCAGAGGCACTCTGCAGTCTTACGAAAGACCAACTGGCTGATCTCACAAGACTGCATGAGATGAAGGACCATGAATACAAGGACGACGCAGCAGAAGGAGATGGAACGGATAATCAAGAGCAAGGGCCACGAGTAGTTTTAGTTTGTATCAAACTCTTTTTAATATAAATGAAAAAACTGGTTTCTGCTGCTAGGTTTTGTCAATCACCAAAAAGGGGGAAATTGCTAGTAATACGAATTCAAACATTCGGATTAATAGTTTGCTGTTGACATAACTGACTAAAGATATGAAACGGAGATCGAACACATCAGTCCACACTAAGGAACAAACGCTACATTGAAGTGATCGGTCTGAATTTAGTACGAAGGATCCAACTGCATACTGACTATGGATACCGGTCACTAACAAGATTTCAAACAAAGCCGTGAAGTATGTTGGATCGGACTTGATACAGGTGGACATTCGAGACAAGAGCTTACAAAGACATAAAGGAAATTTCAGACATTTAATGCAAAACTGCAAGATTAGAGTGAAGCAGAGGTCAACTAATGCAAATAAGGAATAAAGCAAAGGTGACATGATAAACTGCAGCATAAATCGGACAGACCTATTTTGGGAAAGTCAATTAATGCACTGGTCAGAGTGAAGAGCTTATCTCACAACGGATTCAAATTCAAACCTCAGCTATAAAAAGAGGAATACAAGTTGAAGATGAGCACTTCACAACCTCACGTATTCTAAGCTATTATCGACGATTTCAAACACTGTGAAAGAGAGAAATCAAGAGTGAAGTCGAGGGACATAATCGTTCATTGTTTATGTTCTTTATTCCGACGGACTATAAAAGCTGTTGAAGTAGGTGGATTGTCGTAAACGAATGCCTAGGTGATTCGCTAGATTTAAGCTTTGTTCAGCTGGGTAGGTTGTACTGTGATTTGTATAACTGAAGATCTAGTGAACCTTTCTATTGAGAAAGAAGGGGAGACGTAGGACATTTTAACTCCGAACTTCCAGAAACAACTCAGTCTCACGCGCACACGTACTTCATTTCACACCGGTTACAACCTTTCAGTATCATTTTGCGCACTAATACTGACCGGTCATTGATTGAATACCAGTCACCGCATGAAACAATTAAATAAACCAAAAAAGAGTCAAGTGTTTATTCACCCCCTCTAAACGCGTCAACCGATCGTACAATGGGCTATTTGGCTATATTTTTCTTCTCGTTTTCAGATGTGTCATCGAGTCAGCTATCTCGTTCTCCCGTCAAAGCTACTCTAGTTTTGGTTTGCTTAATCTGCCTTAATTTTTGGAGTAGTAGTCCTCGTCCTTCTTTTCGGGGAGGAAGCACTCTATAGCCGTGTGCCCAGGTTTGCCGCAATTATAGCATTTGATTGGCTCTGAGTTTTTCTTACTATTTTCTTACTATGGCCGGAGTTTTTAGAGCTTTTACTTATTGTTCCCTTCGAACCGTGGACTTTAAGGTCGTCACGGGTGACTTAGAACGTGTAGTAAAAGTTCTCTTTGTTTAATTTTAGGAACAAAGGGTCTGTTTGAATTCCCATATCCTGTTTAGAGAAAGATATTTCTGGAGAACAATCAGTTAGAACATGTAAGGACGGGGAGTTTTTGAGATTTGAAATCTCCTCTAAAAATTTTCTTTTTTCGCTCGAAAACCTACAATTTCCGATTCCAATGTTGCGTTGAATTCGGAATTTACTGGCGACCTCCGGAATTTTCCAACAAGAAGTATGTTTATTAGAATGTCAATAGTTTTCCGTTAGGCACTGAAGAGGAATTTGGTTGAGAGACTACGTTCCACTCAGTTCGTGTGACATCTAGCTCAAGTATTTGACGCGTCAATTCCTCCATTTCTCTAGTTTTACCATCCATATTAGTTATTTTTCTAATCATTGCAATTATTAATATGAATTGTTTTTAAGATTTTAATCTAGTTGGATATTTGATCGTTGACACGTTTTGTGGATTTGAGATGTGAGTGATTAAGAATTTGAAGTCATGCTTCAATTAGGATAAATGAATTTTTGGGTGTGGACTTTGATCGAAATTCTTAAGGTGTATGAATCTAATTCGATACTAAGATTTTTGGATAGGTGAAAATTCGACAAATAAATCTTCTCCTTTTAAGGACCCGAATTTCTCTGAAGGAAGAATGAGATCAAAATTCTTATAATTGGCCGAAATTCAGTGGCCGAGTTGGTTTAAAAGAGGCCGAATTGGCTAGAAAATCAGCCTAGTTTCCTTAGTGGAACAAAGAAACGAATCGATACAAGTGATTGGACGTATTTTCTTGTTGAAAGAGTGTGTTACCAAATGTCTCCTTTTATTGGCCTAAAACATCTTTTTGACCAAAGTTTCTTGTTTGACCAAGAAATATAAGTGGGGCCGAAATGTTTCTATGAGGTGGCCGAATTTGCTCTTGGAAGGTGGGGTTAAAATTTTTTTTATTAATGTTTTTTTAAACAACTACTGTTCACGAAGTGCTGTTCACAAGTAGTGTTCACTAGAAGTTCGGGCGAAATAAGTAGTGTACACCGTGGTCGATTCGGCGAAACTTAAGTACTATTTACCAAGAACTGTTCACGAGTACTGTTCACAAAGCAGTGTTCACAATTACTGTTCACATAGAAATTCGGACCATAGTACTATTCAAGTAGTGTTCACCATTTTGAAAAAAAGCAAGTGTCAGGATATGCGGAAATCCCCGATAATATTTGCCCGAAAACTGACAATAATAAATAAAAGAGACGAAAAATAAATTTTGACAGTGACACGAGATTTACGTGGTTCGGCAGAATGACCTACGTCCATGGCCGGAGGGTAGAACTTCTCTATATGTGGAGATATTACAGACACGTACCTGACGTGATACAAAAGCAATTATACTGAGTAGGAGAAAGAAGCTAGATATATAAATGACCAGAGAATATTTCTTGACGTGGTGTATTTTCTCCTACAGCAAAAGGAGCTATTTATAGGCGAGGGAATGCATCGACGAGCCATATGAACAAAAGAAATATAAAGTAGACTTCCTTGAATCTAATTGCAGCCGAAATAAAAGGAGAAGTAGAACTCCTTTTCCCTTTTGTGGCCAACCACGTTTGAATGCCTACAGCTTTTGACCATATGTGTCTGGTGCCTGACATCAAGGTCACCATCGATCAACAAATCTCCACCTTGACATTGATTCCGCAAATCACTCCACCTTGTCTAGTAATACCTCTATCACCCTCTGACCTTAGCCCCGACGGGCTAGTTCACCAACTTTGAAACACCAATCAAGTCCAAGCAAAGTTTGAACTTAGAAACTGGAAGAACCTTTGTAAACACATCCGCGGGGATTATCCTTTGTGTTAATCTTCTGATAAACACCTTCTTATCTGCAATGATATCACGAATGAAATGATACTTGACATCAATATGTTTAGTCCTTTCGTGATACATCTGATCCTTAGTCAAATGAATCGCACTTTGACTATCACAGAAAACAGTAGTGACTCCCTGATTCTGGGTTAATTCGCTGAATAACCCTGTCAACCATAATGCTTCCTTGATTCCATCAGTAATCGCCATGGACTCTGCTTCACTAGTAGATAATGCCACTACGTGCTGTGAGTAGCTTTCCAGCTAACTGCACAACCTCCAATAGAAAATACATAACCAGTAAGAGATCGTCGTTTATCGAGATCACCTGCGTAGTCTGAATCAACGAAGCCAACGACAGTATCACTGTTTCTACCAAACTCCAAACGAGTTCTTAGAGTACCTTCAAGTATCTGAGAATCCACTTCACTGCTTGCCAGTGTTCTTTCCCTATATAGCCATATACCTGCTAACAACACTAACAACCTGTGAAATATCAGGACGTGTGCATACCATTGCATACATAATACTGCCGACTGCACTGAGTAGGGAACTCGTGCCATGTACGCTTTCCTCATCTGATGATGGTGACTGAGCAGCGCTTAGCCTAAAATGGCTAGCAAGAGGAGTGCTGACTCGTTTGGCATTGCTCATGCCAAAGCTCTCCAAAACCTTTCTGAGGTAACTTTCTGGGTCAGGTGTAACTTACCAGCTCCTCTATCACGTCTAATCTGCATACCAAGAATCTTCTTAGCTGCTCCCAAATCTTTCATCTCAAATTCACCGTTCAATAAGGCCTTCAATTGGTGAATTTCTGCAAGATTCTTAGCCGTAATGAGCATGTCATCAACATATAACAATGGATAAATGAACGAACTGTCATTTAACTTCCGAAAGTAAACACAACTATCATACTTGCTCCTGGAGAAACCATGACCCAACATGAAAGAATCAAACCGTTTATACCACTGTCTTGGAGACTGCTTTAATCCGTATAAGGATTTCTTCAGTAGACAAAACTTGGTCTTCCTTGCCTTCAACTATGAAGCCTTCAGGTTGCTTCATATAAAGCTATTCATCTAAATACCGTGTAAGAACGCCGTCTTGACGTCAAGCTGTTCTAACTCCAAATCATACATGGCAACAAAGGCAAGTAATACACGATAGAGCAATGTCTAACGACAGGGAGAATACATCATCAAAATCAAACACCTTGTACCTGACTATAGCCTTTCACGACTAATCGTGCCTATACCTTGCATCCGATAAACCTTCTTTTTTCTTGAAGACCCACTTACATCCGACTATTTTCTTTTTCTTCGGCGGCGGCACAAAAATCGGCGTACCGTTCTTGTGCAGAGACTCCATTTCTTCATTCATCGCTACCAGCCACTTATCAGAATTATCATCGCTTATTGCCTCCGAATAGGTAGAAGGTTTGCCGCCTCCACCTGTTTCTTGCGCCACTGATAAAGCGTACGAAACTAGATTTACGTACCACAGTGGTAGTCGAATCTCTCGTCTCTCCCTATCTCTGGCTATAGAATATTCCTGCTCGGTACTTTCATCTTCAACAGGATCTGAATCAGGTTTTGGGTCATCCTGTTCTGTTGAACTCGTAGTAGGGTCACCTGAAGTATCTTTGCTAATCTCGAGCTCCACATCGCTGTGTACACTATCCTTCTTTTCTTGACTAGAGGGATTAGTAGACTCTTTTAAAGGATGTAACATAGAAGACTCATCAAAAGTAACATCTCTGCTAATTATAAATTTGGGTGACTTGGGATCAGGATTATATAATCTATATCATTTTACCCCTGAAGCGTAACCGAGAAAAATACACTTTTTAGCTATAGGCTCTATCTTTCCCTCGTTTACGTGCATATAAGTTGGGCAGCCAAATATTCTTAAGTTGGAGTAATCAGCAGGAGTACCTGACCATACTTCCTCAGGAGTCTTGAAATTGATCGGTGAACACGGTGAGCGGTTGACAATATAACATGCTGCAGCGATAACTTCAGCTCAAAAATCATTTGTCAACCCAGCGTTGGAGATCATACATCGAGCTCTCTCTAAAAGCGTCCGGTTCATGCGCTCAGCAACACCATTTTGTTGAGGCGTCACTCGAACAGTGTGATGTCGAGCAATTCCTTCATTATTGCAAAACTCGTTGAACTCGTTCCGCAAAATTCTAAGTCATTATCTGTCCGCAAACCGCTGATCTGTTTTCCTGGCTGCTTTTCAATCAAAGCTTTCCATTGTTTAAATGTTAGGAAAACAACACTTTCTGCTTAAAAAATAGATCCAGACTTTCCTTGAAAAATCATCAATAAAAGTCAACATGTATCTTGCACCACCTTTGGACGGAACACGAGAAGGACCCCATACATCAGAATGAATATAATCAAAAGTACCTTTCGTCCTGTGGACAGCTGCTGAATTGAAGCTGACTCGCTTCTGCTTCGCAAAAATACAATGTTCGCAAAAGTCCATCTTATCAGTACTTTGACCGCAGAGTAGGACCCGCTTGCTTAAAACCGTCAAGCCTTTTTCTCCATGCGTCCAAGTCGCATATGCCATAATCCTGTGGTATCAACCTCCGGGGATGTCGTAACTGCAGCGGAACCTGTAACAGTAGTTCCCTGCAAAATATACAAATTCCAGACCTGCAAGCTTTCATCACGACAAGGCACCTCTGGCAATTTTTAAAACTCCACCATCACCTGAGAGCCTGCACCCTTGAGATTCAAGTGTGCCTAAAAAGATAAGATATCTCTTAATATCTGGAACGTGTCTGACTTCTGTGAGAGTTCGGATGATTCCGTCGAACATCTTGATCCTAACTGTGCCTTTACCAACAACTTTACACGGAGCATCATTTCCCATTAAGACATATCCACCATCGAATTTTTCATATGAGGAAAAATAATCCCGACTCCGACTTATGTGGTAAGAACAACCCGAATCTAAGATCCACTCATTATCAGACCTAACAATATATGCAGTTGCTACAAAAATAGTTCCATCGCTCTCGTCAGTAGCTAAACTAGCTTCCGCGGGTTTATTATTTTACTGATTATTTTTTTCCTTATTTTTTAATTTAAAACAATCAGCTTTGATGTGACCCTTTTTAATGCAAAAATTACAGACTTTATTTCTGTACATGTATTTCGACCTTTCTTTAGATTTGCTACTTTCAGCGTCTCTACGTTCTGGTCTTCCCCGTGCAAACAGACCTTCTGCCTAGCTACCACTTGTTTCTCCCGTAATATCCCTGTCTATCTGCTATTTCTATTGCAATGCAAATTTGACACTAGCATACGATATCGTATCTTTTCCATATATTATAGTGTCACGAAAATGCTTTAAAGACGACGGAAGGGTACACAACAATATTATGGCCTCTTCGACCGTTCTACGTTTGCCAAATCATAATGATAGAATGGAATTTATCGAGATGCGAAAGAATAGAAGTACCTTCCGTCATTTTCATACTGTATAGCTTCTGCTATAAATCAAGCCGATTCTCCTTAGTCTTCTTCATGTAGATAGCTTTTAACGCATTCCACATACCCATGGTCGTCGTCTCCGTGGCAACTTCTTGTAAAACCTCGTAAGAGAGATTTAAGATAATAGCCGATCTGGCTTTCTTGTCCAATTCATTAAATTGATCGTCCTTCATTTCGATTGGTTTCTTCTTTGCGCCTTCAAGCGCCACCTCACAACCGTCTTGAATGAGTATGGCCTCCATCTTGAGACTCCACACTGCAAAGTTGACATTTCTGTCGAACTTTTTCAATTGACATTTTTGTTATCGCCATGGTGGCTAAAATAAATAAATCGGTATGGCTCTGATACCAAATTGTTAGGATATGCGGAAATCTCCGATAATCATTTGCCCGAGCAATGACGATAATAAACAAAAGAGACGAAAAATAAATTTGGACAGTGACACGAGATTTACGTGGTTCGGTCAGATTGACCTACGACCATGGGCCGGATGGTAGAACTTCTTTATTATGTGGAGATATTATAGACACGTGCACTGACGTGATACAAAAGCAATTATACTGACTAGGAGAAAGAAGCTAGATATATAAATGACCAGTGAAGATCTCTTGATGTGGTGTATCTTCTCCTTAAGCAAAATGAGCTATTTATAGGCGAGGGAATGCATCGACGAGCCATATGAACAAAAAGAAATATAAAGCAGACTTCCTTGAATCTAATTTGCAGCCGGAATAAAAGGAGAAGTAGAGCTCATTTTCCCTTTCGTTGGCCAACCACGTTTGAATGCCTACAGCTTTTGACCATATGTGTTTGGTGCCTGACATCAAGGTCACCACCGATCAACAGCAAGTTTGACCAAGTGGAAATTCGGGTGTGTGGAAGGAATGAAATTCGCCGTGTTCCCGTTACGATTTTTGTGTACAAATTCGGGCGACTTTGTCTTAACAAAATGAAATTCGTCAGGAATCTAAACTCGGGCGATTTTACTGATAGCCAAAAAATTCGGGTGATTTTCAATTTGAAGAATTTGTCTTATAAAATGGAAATCGAACGATTTTCAATTTCGGAGATTTCTGGGCAGAATGATGAATTCAATGCGATTTCAAGCTCGATTTCTACATAAAACTAACTCAAATCAACTGAAAAATATTGGGTAAACACACCAGATCACTCGAAATCAACCTATTCAGAAACTCAAGAACAAGCTACGATCGAAACTGGAAAAAAGCATTTCAGAAACTTGCTCAAATCCAAACGCGTTGGCTCTGATACCACTGTTAAACCAGATTATCCAACTAAACAACTAATGAACGATTTTACCACGTAGATGATGAAAGATGTGAAATGCATGCGGTGCGTGTGTGCGTGGTTCGTGAGAATGGTGGGGAACTTTTCCAAAATTTCTTTCTCTGTATTTTTTCACACACACAAGACCTACAACTATGTGAGGATTTAGTACTTATACCACATATTGGTGTATTGTACTTGGGCCCTTCTTAAAAGCTTTCTGGGCTTTACTAAGTAAAAGCCCAGTTCACTTAATAAATTACAAGGCTAAGATAAAATAATTAATTGAACGCAATAAATAATTTCTAACACGCCTAAGTCTCTGATTTTAAAATAGGTTTCTGTAGAAAATCTTTTACTTCTTGTATTGCAGCTAGTGAAGGTCCTCCTGCCAATATAATATCATCTACGTATATCAGTAAGATTACCATTCTATTCCCTTACCCTTCCCAAACAAGGTATGATCTGCTTGGGTCTGATCAAAATCGAAATCCTTCACTGCATCAGTAAACTTTCGGTCCACTGCCTAGAAGCTTGTTTGAGACCATATATGGACTTATGAAGGTTGCACACCATCTTTTTTGGTCATGTCCTGTCATAGATGGTGTAATATCCCCGTGGGAGCTCCATATAAACCTCCTCGGTCATTTCTCCATTTAAGAAAGCATTGTTGACATCGAGTTGTGCCAAACTCCAATCCTTTTTTGCAGCCAATGACAGAACAATCTTGATGGTATTTGATTTAGCTATTGCTGCCAATGTATCTATATAGTCCACACGCACTAGTACAGAAGATAGAATAGGCTACGCCACTATGGGCGTCTGTTGCTATAGGCAGAAATTTTGACTTTGGGCGACTGTTGTTAGCGTAACAGTCGCCAATTCCGTCCTACTTTTATTATTTTTTATTTCAGCTTTTGGCGACTGTTACTGCAAACAACAGTCGTCCATGATTTCCCCGATTTTCTATTCGGCGACTGTTGCGGAGACAACAGTCGCCAATCCCGTCTTATTTCTTTATTATTTTTTTTTATTTCAGTATTTGGCGACTGTTACAGCAACAACAGTCGCCCATGATTAGCAATTGGCGACTGTTGGTTCTGTAACAGTCGCCCATGTCCATTTATTTAACTTTTTATGAATATTTTCGTTAATTTTCTTTTTTTTTTAACGTTGGCGACTATTGCTTTCTTAACAGTCGCCCATGTCCGTTATTGGCGACTGTTACGTGCTACAACAGTCGCCGATACTGTTAAAATTAAAACCCACAGCCCCATCGAACTCACAGCCCCATCGAACCCACAGCCCCATCGAAACAGCCCTACAGCCGCCGTGCCTCGCCTGACCAGCCCAGCCCGTCGCAGCCCCGCCCGTCGCAGCCCAGCCCGTCGCAGCCCCGCCCGTCGCAGCCACGCCTCGCAGCCTGTTCCTGCTTGGCCCGCGTCACCACTCGCAGCCCAGCCACGTTCGTCGTGCCCTCGCCGTCGCCGGACGTGCCCTGGCCGTCGCCGGTCGTGCCCTCACCAGCCACCTGGTAGCCGCGCCGCACCCACCACTCGCGCCCACCAGTAGCTGTCGCCGTCCCACCAAACTCGCCGCCCACCTCGCCGCCCCACGTCGCCGCCCCGCCCCTCTCAGCCGCAGCCGCAGGCCCAATTTAACAGGTAGTATATTTTTTTGTAACCCTAATTTATTTAATTTGGGGAATTTAGGTATGCTTTCGATTTCGGTTTCATATTGTGATTTAATGTCGATTAATGTCCCATACTATGTTAGAAAATCATAATTGTTAAAAAGGAAAGAAATTGAAACCCGACGGATGGGTCGATTTGCGGGTACCCTAGATTTTTGTGCTTGGATAGGTATTTTGTGCCTCGTATTTGTTTGAAATTGCCTATGGTTTGTGAATTTATTATTTCGTTAAGCTTAGATATGTTCAAGCTTTGCTCATTTAGAGGAAAACCTTGAATGGTCCCCTGGGACCGTTCTTGTTCACTATCGCTTTACGATATAAATTTATTTGTTATCTAACGTAGGTGGTTGGGATGGATCGGGTTTGGATGTCTAGTAAGCGAACAATGGCCGAATATTTGAATGGTGTAGAAGAGTTTATAAATTGTGCAGAGCAAAATCGTAGAAAAAAAGAGGCAATCCAAGATTTCATGTCCTTGTCGTAATTGTATTAACACAAAGTGGTGGAATAGTGAGATTGTTAGGGATCATCTGATAGTCTCGGTTTTAAACCTGGTTATACAAATTGGATATGGCACGGTGAGTCTGTAGCTGGTCGGGTGGATGAAGGATCTAGTACAAGAGTGCAAGACGAGGCAGATGTAGATGTTTTAGCTGATACTTATTCATCTGATAATGATCGTGTTGAGGACATGCTCCGTGATGTTCAAGAGGATTTCGATGAACGTCCTCCCATATTGACAGTCTGCTTAGGGACAACAATATCCCCTTGTACAACGGATGTTCTAAATATACAAAATTGTCTGCTGTTGTTCAAATTGTTGAACATTAAGGCTAAATTTGGGATTTCGGATAAATGTTTCTCAACACTCTTAGAAACACTTGCCGGTATGCTTCCCGATAGGAATGAACTTCCGGTGTCAACTTACGATGCAAAGAAGCTGTTGTGCCCTTGAACTTGCAGTACGAAAGAGTACATGCGTGTCCCAACGACTGTTTGCTATATAGAGGCGAGTATGAATCGGCTGATAAATGTCCGACATGGACACTTGGCGTTACAAACGAAAGGATAAAGTCGGTGGGGCTCCTGCTAAGGTCTATGGTATTTGCCGATAATACCTAGATTTAAGCGAATGTTCTCCAACGCCAATGAAGCTAAATGCTTAGATGGCATGATGAAGAAAGGAAAAAGGACGGAAAATTGAGACATCCAGCAGATTCTCCTCAATGGAGGAACATTGATTCGTTGTTTCCGACATTTGGAAATGATGCACGGAATTTAAGACTTGGGCATTGTACTGATGGGATAAACCCGTTCGGGATTTGAGCAGCCGTCACAGCACTTGGCCGGTGCGGCTTTGTATATACAACCTCCCTCCCTGGCTTTCGATGAAAAGAAAGCATATCATGCTTTCGTGTCTAATATCTGGTCCGAAACAACCTGGTAATGACATTGACGTATACTTGACTCCGTTAATTGAGGATCTAAAAATACTGTGGTTTGAAGGCGTCGAGGTGTACGATGCATACGCGAAATCAAGATTTACGCTTCGGGCTATGATATTTTGTACCATAAATGATTTTCCAGCTTACGGGAATTTGTCTGGCTATAGTGTGAAGGGAAAGAAAGCATGTCCGAGTTTGTGGGGATGATACAGATAGCCAATGGTTGAACAATTGCAGAAAACACATCTACATGGGCCATCGAAAATTTTTGGCGTACCCACGAATACCGAACGAAGAAAAAGCTGCTACCGCTGTTTAACGGGAAGAGCGAGCTTTCAAGGGCTAAATTACCGTTGAAAGGTACCGAAGTGAGTGACATCGTCGCAAACATAATGTTCAGTTAGAAGAGAAAACCATCAAAAGACGGTAGTGTTTGGAAAAAGCGTTCAATATTTTGGGAGCTCCCTTATTGGAAAAAACCTCGACGTGAGACATTGCATAGATGTGATGCATGTGGAGAAAAATGTTTGTGATAGTATTGTGGGATCTTTGAATATGCCAGGTAAGACGAAAGACGGACTAAAGCAAGACAAGATATGGTTGAACTTCGAATGAGGCCTGAACTAGCACCGATAGAACAAGGAAAGAGGACTTCTTCCACCGGCTTGCTTTACGCTGAGCAAGGCTGAGAAATTAAGTTTCTGCAAATGTCTTAAAGGTATAAAAGTTCCCAGTGGATGCTAGCAACATACGGAGATATGTCTCATTGAAGGATCTGAAGTTAGTCGGATACAAGTCTCATGACTGTCATGCACTGATGCAACATTTGTTGCCTATTGCAATTCGTGGTATCATGCCTAAGCATGTTCGTCTGTGCATATCGAAACTGTGCTTCTTTTCAATGCTATATGCAACAAAGTTCTTGATCCCGAGGTGCTAGATGAGCTGCAGGCTGATGTGGGAGTGACATTGTGTCGGTTCGAAATGTTCTTTCCTCCTTCATTTTTCGATGTTATGGTGCATCTCGTCGTTCATTTAGTTCGAGAAATCAAGACATGTGGACCGGTCTACATGAGATACATGTATCCTTCTGAACTATATATGAAGATTCTCAAGGGATATGTTCGTAATCGATATCGACCTGAAGGTAGCATAGTTGAAGGGTACACAACAGAGGAGTGCGTTGAGTTTTGCACTTCTTACTTGGCAAATGTTCAATCGATAGGGTTGCCAACTTCTCGGCACGATGGACGAGTAGGAGGAAAGCCATTGTCGAACCACAGTTCATTACGGTATCAAGAGATTTATGGGAGTCAGCACAGTTTTTTCGTCTTACGGACATATTCCTGACGTGCATCCTTTCATGGAGGAACACATGGCTTCATTACGACGAGAATAATAGAAGCGAAATCTGGTACATAAAGGAGCATAACCGATCTTTTTTAGGCTGGTTCAGAACGAGGACGATCTCCGCAGAAAATGGTTCAGATTGCAGTCAAATGATTAAGTGGCTTGCTTGGGGACCCGAATGGAATGTCGCAACATACGAAGGGTACGACATTAATGGGTATACTCTCTACACGAAGAAGCGAGACGATAAAGCGCGTCGCAGAAACAGCAGAGTCACACTAGTTGCATTTTCAAGAGAAGTTTCTCGTGGGAAAGATGCCCAAGTTTCGAGTAATGCAAGTTCGTACTATGGGTTTATCGAAGAAATCTGGGAACTCATCTATAAAAACAATGCGAAATTTGTTTTACTTCGATGTAAATGGGTTGATAATAGACGAGGCGTTCGAATAGATTCGGAATGGGATTTACGATGGGTTGATTTGCAAAAATTGGGCTACACGGACGATCCTTTCATTCTGGCAATGCAAGCTAAACAAGTATTCTACGTACAAGATCCGGCTAATATTGGATGGCATATTGTCCTTCAAGGGAAGAAAGAGTATCGTTGGTATTGTTGATGCGGACGATGAAAGGGAATATGACGAGAGCGATGAACATTTCCGTTTCCTACTGGTGTGGAACACGTCGTTATCGCTGATGATGACGCAACTTTTCATAGATATATTGTTCCGGACCACAACGAAGGAATGTATTGTTGAGAAACGTATGTGAAATCCTTTAAGTAAATTATTTTTTTAAAAATTGCATCATTTTTTCTACGAATTTTGACTGAATTGTGTGGAATTAACTAAAATATTTTTTTGGTTTTGATGGTGTGTTTTCAGGGTACATATTCCTTACGACGAGAGATGTCTTCAGAGCATCCTCCGTCTTCCTCGACTGGTAACGAGTCGAGCGAGTCGGTTAAGCGTACGAGAGGTCCATATAACAGCAAAGGCTTAAGAAGACGATAAATCCGGAGTCCGATGAGTGCATTCTCCAGTTCGATGACAAGGGTAATGTTATTGGCCCAGACAAGATGCGAGGGCGAAGTTTAGCAACTACATTGGTCGTGTAGCGAGGGCGCAAGGAGGCGCTTTGGCAAGATGTTAAGGTGATTCAATTGGTATAATTATATATTACAAAATATTAATTTGGTATATAATTAATTTTATATTTATTATTCGACAGACTACGTGGAAGTTGCCAGACGATCCGACTATCAAGGCAAAGGTCCTTAAGAAAGCTGGATCATTACGAAAAAACTAGAAGCACAAGTACAGTGCCAAGGAAAAGAAAAAGGGCACGAGTGTGGCAAGCGAATACGAACACATCTCCAAGAAGGATTGGCCGCGTTGAGGAACATGAGGGAGACCTCTGAATTTCAGGTAATAGTATTGATTTTATTCCGTTTTTACTAAGAGCGATCTAAATTTGTGTTTATTCATATTGCAGGAAATTAGTGAGAAGGCTAGACAAAGTCAATCTCACAACATGTATCCTCACCATCTCGGCACGTGGGGGTATAGAGGCCACATGGCCAATTTGGAAAAGGAGGACCCGATTGCGAACCTCGCTAATTTTCCCACGAACTTGAAGCGCCGTTGAAAGAGGGAAGTGTACAAGGGGAAAACTTCATTCGGAGTCGAACCGTAAGAGCAGAAGATGGGTCGTTTATATTTCCATGTGACGCGAGCCGAGAGCTAGCCGAGAAACTAGTAAGTTTTACACTCTAATTCTATTTCTGCATAGATTTGATAAATTAATCATGTTAACAAAAAACGATACAAATTGGCAGGCACGAGTTAACGAAGAAGAGAGCCGAGGAGAATTTGTCCCCACGAGGCAACACGATGCGTTGACGAAGGCTTTGGAAAGCCTGATCATAGTGGGCATCCTAGGGGTTTTCCTTCCCAATACTCCATTCGAGATGTGTTCGGCAACCCCACGACGGCCAGAGGGGTTCTTATAGCTTTGCGTCGATGGATCAGTTGAGGGCCGAGATGGGGGCCAGATTGAGAGATGAGATCAAGGACGAGGTGGAGGCTAATTGAGAGAGGAGGTGCGGGCCGAGGTAAGGCCGAGGTGAGGGCCGAGATGAGTGCAATATTCTCTCAAATGGGGATCGCTATGCCGAACACGAATCAGGAACACAATACCAATACTGGCGCCGGCGCCCTAGCTCTACTGTCCGAAGTTCTTTTAGATCCGCCTCACCGATCCATTTCCCTCGTCAAACCCCGTTTTGGTAAGACTTATATGTTTTTAACGTTTACAGTTAAACATATCCGGATTTATTTACATTGTATTTTATTATTTGAAATCGTATAGTATCCCAAGTCCGACTAGCGATTCGTAAAATCCACGGGGCCTTAGAAGTCGTCGCTCTTGGGACAGTCCGAAGGCCGTGATAGTGTTCATCATGTCCTAGTGTCCGAATCAAACGTCGTAGTCACCGTCGATCTCATAGCGCATGGAAGGGAGGGGGAATATCTTCCCGTACAAACCTCGGAGCTTTTGACGTTAGGAGATGCACTGGGGCAGCTTCGTACAGTGGCCCCACGATATATGACATTATCGTCAATGCGGTATGTAAATAATATGTAAATTTAATCAATAATAAATATTTGTGGTTTCCTATGTAGGCTCCTATGCCGACATTAGGGAATTCTTCATGGAGTCTAGCACGTGTCCGGCGCAATGACGATATTGCAGGTCTAGGCAAGTATTGCCGGTATGTATTCGATGTCATCACCTCTCGGATTGATCGTTCTTTTGTATTCTCTATGAGAGATGTGTACTACAATCCGGGAGAAGAGTCGTTAGATACCGGCATCGACATCACCGATATTGAGCATTATTGAAGGGCGACAGTTTGGATTCCAGCATTAATGTAGGTATCTTCGTTTGGAATGGGCGCCGGAGATTGCGTGCTTCAAACCCTAGTAGGTTAAGCTTGATGAACAGAACCCCTCGGAAGTTGAATATATGACTACAGTTTTTAAAAATTCGTATAACTCATCGACGTACTTCTTCGCGCCTTACTGTGAAGGGTAAGTATAAGATTTGCTTTATTATTTTATATTTAAAGTTTTTATTTTACATAGTATGTTTTGTTGTATTTATAGTGATCATTGGATACTGTTGGTCATCCATTATGCCGCGAACACTGTATATGTTTTCGATTCGCTGGCACCTAAGGTTGGGGTTAGAAAGATTGGAATTCGTGATCACGTGAACAAGTAAGTGCAATAAAAAAAACCACATAGTATACTTTTATTTTATAGATGCTTCTAATATATACTTTTGAATTTCAGTGCATTGAAGATTTCGACAATGTTTGGAGCGGCTCAAGTTATGAAGAAGTCTTCCTCTACTACTTGGAAAGCATGCAAGGTTCGCAACTCTTTTGAGCAATTTCTATTAAATTATAACGATTAGGTTATAATAAGATATTTGTTTAAACTTAGTGCCCACGCCAACCGGGTGATAGTCAACTATGTGGAAAACTTCGTCATGCGCTACATGTACGACATTGCGAGAAATATCGGCTATCAACTCAAAATCTGTCAAAGGTACGATAAAGTTGAAGCTTTGATATCAATATATTTAGTTGTAACGTTTATGAATCGTGTTCATATTTTAGGAATTGGAGCACGCTGTCTACGTCAAAGAGACGCATGAAGAAATTCGAGAGTTGTGGGCGAAATACTTCATTGAAGTATGTCTGCAACAAAGCACATCGTTTTAGGTGAAGACTTTGAACATTGTTATGTAATTGCTCACTTGAGACTTAGGTTGTTTTGTGATTATGTTATTGACATTGTTATGGTTTTATTGAGTTGAAATTTCTTGTGTGTGTTGTATATCATTGAGCCTTATTTATTTTGGGATTGTCGGGCTGTTTATTATATATACAGGTTTTGGGTATTAGAAAACAAATAATATATTTAAAAAATTAAATTACCAATTGGCGACTGTTCCAAACAAGGGTCGCCAATCCTGTCCACTATGGGCGACTGTTTAAACGAACAGTCGCCAATTCTGTCGACAATCGGCGACTGTTATGAGACTAACAGTCACCCATAACTCGTTTATTTAACTATTTTTTTAGTTTTTTAGCGTATGGGCGACTGTTATAAGAAGCAACAGTCGCCAATACCTCGATTATTGGCGACTCTTAATAACAGACGCCAATGGCCATGGGTATGTGCGTCGGTGTCGTCGGCGACCCCGAGCAACAGTCGCCCATACTTAATAACAACAGTCGCCAAAAGTCAGTACTGTACTAGGACGTTTTCTTTGACTGTAACCCTTAGCTACCAAAGGGGCCTTGTACTTTTCTATATGTCCCATCCGAGTTATACTTTAACTTATTGACCAATCTGCTACAATGGCACCTTCCCTTTCGGCAATGGCTCTAGAGACCAGGTTTCGTTATTCTAAGGCTTGAATTCCTCATTCATTAGGCTTGCTTCAATTCTTTAAACAACAGATGCCTAAGTGAAGGTTTTAGGCTCTTTAGCAACTGAAATGATACTAATGAACCTGAATAGTGGTCTGAGAAGTGCAGATAGGAGAGGATTCCTGAAATAGCATATAAACTGTTCCTATTGGATAGGCTGTTTGCAGTGATAATCCCTTAGATATATGGGCCTTCTGATCTTCCTACCCAATTTCCTTTGCTCAGGTTGAGCCTGATGAAGTGCCTCTGAATCTGCTGGTGAACCTTCTCCCAAGTCTGGTAAATTTCCTGCCAGGTCTAATGTAGTGTCCTTTGCTTATGATATTGATGCTCACTATCCTATATGAGATGACCTATCTTCTAGAAAAGCTAGGTGAATCAAGAATCCTTGGAAGAAGAAGCAAAACTATAATCTGATATCAGATCAGAGGGCTCTTTTTTGAATGGAAACTCATCTTCTTGAATTTGGTATCTCTTGGAAAACACAAATCTCTCTAGTTTGTAGGTCCATCACCTTGTATCCCTTCATGCCATTTGGATATCCCAATAAACACATTCCCTAGCTCGGTGCACGAAACTGTTCCTACTTGCAGCATAGGCGGAACAAAAGCACAAAGAGCCAAATACACGGAGCATGGGTAAGCAACTACTTTCTGAAAAAAATAGCTCAAAAGGACTTCTATATCTAAGATGACTAAGGGTTATATTGATCAGATAGTTTTGTTAGCGCACACTCTGACCAATAGATATTAGGAATGTTGGACGATCTAGCTACACTAAGGAGATTTCGTGCTTTCTTTCTACAATGGAAAGTTGAGGGGTTTGACACACGAAAGATGATGTATAATCCCCTTTTTTCTCTATACAATTCTGCATGTTTAAATTCCCTTGCATTATTTGTCCTTAATGTCTTAATCTTTTGTTTGAAATGAGTCTCAACATAAGCTATGAAATAAGCAAGTATTGTTTGCACGCTGATTTTTGCTTCATCATAAATAACCAAGTGAACATATAGTAGTCATCAACTATTGTCCTGAATACTGATGTCCTAGTGAGACAACATGAAAAGCCCCCAACATCACAATTCACCAAATCAAAGGGTGAACAAGCTGTGCTATTGTTATTGGAAAGGCATTTCTTTTCTATTTTGCTAATGGCAGATCTTACAGTAAGTTTTAATATCAATGTGCTAACTGAGCTTTTAACATGACAAGAATCCTATCAGATGGGTGTCCCAATCTTATATGCATGAGATCACAAGACAACTTTATGAGGTAAAACAGTATCATGAACATCCGAAACTAAAAAGAGTTGAGCTAAAGGAATCGGAATCTGCCTGAAGAATATATAAGCCATCAGCTTTCCTACCCCTGCCAATCACTTGCTGGGAAGGGTCCTGCACTTCAAAGCTGTTGGAAGAATAAAAAAACTTACAGTTCATTTTATCATCCAAATAGCTAACTGATATCAAGTTAAATGAAATTGTGGAACTAGAAGTACATCATCAAGGTGATGTATTTATTTACTCTAGGAGAACCATCCCTATTCACTCTGATGGACTGAATTATCAGCAGAATCACATTGGAAGCTTCTGTATCATGCAAATCTGAAAGTAAATTCTGACTACCACTAACACGCCTTGTAGCCACCGGATCTATTAACCAATACCTTGAATTTCTACACCTGGCAAGTTGAAGGAAAGGCACATACCTGGCCCCTTATTTGTGTGTATCCCTGATCCCAAGATTTTGATGGCATACTCTAGTTGATTGACTGAAAGTGGCCTTCAAACTTTGCAGCTGGGAGGGAGTCATTGAGTTGTATGAGTGATTCCTTTGCTGATGCAGCCCTGAGCTTGTCTGTGGATCTTGTTGTACACCTTTACTAGTTGAATCACCACAGTATAGTTCATCCTGCTCCTTTAGCCTTCTGAAACTGCTTGAACCCAGGAGGAAAACCATGCACTTGGTAACATGGGTTTATCCCCCTTCGTATTTTTTTAAACTCATGTTTTTATATATTAATCGATTTGATTCGCGAGCGTGAGCCAAGAATCAAGATGACAGACATGAGCCATGATGGGCTGCTGGAAATACCACTGTTGCTATGGAAAGGATTTTGCAATTGGGTCAGATGCACGAGACAACCCCACGATCTCATGTTGATTGTGGTGTTCATGTTTATATACGGTGTTTGCTCGAGACAACCTCACGATCTCACAAACGAGGTTTGTATAGAGGTTTGCAAGGATTAGGCGTGATTGTAACCTTATTTGTTTTGTCATTGGGTTGATAATTATGTTGTGTTGTACATCGTTGTTGTATTTGGTATTGTATGTGTACTGTGACAGACAAAACTACAACATTTTCACACCAAATACTTGAACTCGGTGCTTAAATACTTAAATCAGGGATAAAAATACTTAATTTTTAGCAAGGAATACCAATATTAAGATATTTGCGAATTGAGCGAGTTATCTAATAGAAAATTGCTTTTCTTATAAATTTCACATGGTAATGACATTGATAATCAACTACATGAACACGAGCTTGATCCTACTTCACATTCAACATGTGTCAAATACTTGAACTCCTGGTTTAAATACTTAATTTCAGGAAACAAATACTGATATACATGTAGAATATACTAGCGAATTGGGGGAGAACATCTACGACGAAAATGGTTGATTTATCAAGCATTCCACATAATAAGAACATTGGTCCTTATCAACACCACAAAATTAGTTTTTCTAGCCACTTCACTTTCGTTTACTGTCAAATACTTGAATTCATCAACAAAATACCTAAATCAAGGACTAAAATACTTAATTCAGGAAACAATACTGATATACATGTAGAAAATACTTGCGAATTGGGGAGAACATCTAAGACTCGATTTAGGTATTTTATTGCTGAATTCACGTAGTTGACCGTGAATGAATGTGAAGTTGCTAGAAAACTCGATGTTGATTAAAAACCTTCATTTAGATTTAGATAACTCGACCATATACACAGTATTTTATGCATATAAATCAGTATTTGTAGCCTTAAATTAGGTACTTTTAGACTCGATTTAGGTATTTTATTGGTGAATTCAAGTATTTGACCGTGAATGAATGTGAAGTTGCTAGAAAAGTCATTTTATGTTGTTTATGATGAGTAATGTCCTTAATATGTAAGATGTTGATTAAAAACCTTCATTCTAGATTTGGATAACTCGACCATAAACACAAGTATTTTATGCATAAAAATCAGTATTTGTGTCCTTAAATTAGGTACTTTCAGACTCGATTTAGGTATTTTATTTCTGAATTCAAGTTGACTGTTAATGAATGTGAAGTTGCTAGAAAACTCATTTTATGTTGTTTATGATGAGTAATGTTCTTAATATGAAATATGTTGATTAAAACCTATCATTTTAGACTTGGATAACTCGACCATATACTCAAGTATTTTAGACATAAAAATCAGTATTTGCGGCCTTAAATTAGGTACTTTCATACTCAATTTAGGTATTTTATTCCTGAGTTCAAGTATTTGACAGTTAATGAATGTGAAGTTGCTAGAAAACTCATTTTATGTTGTTTATGATGAGTAATGTCCTTAATATGTAAGATATTGATTAAAAACCATCATTTTAGACTTGGATAACTCGACCATATACTCAAGTATTTTATTCATAAAAAATCTGTATTTGTCGCCTAAATTTAGGTACTTCTTGTCACGATTTAGGTATTTGATGCTCAATTCAAGTATTTGACCTTGAATGAATGTGAAGTTGCTAGAAAACTCATTTTATGTTGTTTATGATGAGTATTGTCCTTAATATGTAAGATATTGATTAAAAAACATCATTTTAGACTTGGATAACTCGACCATATACTCAAGTATTTTATTCATAAAAATCGGTATTTGTCGCCTAAATTTAGGTACTTCTTGTCACGATTTAGGTATTTTGATGCTCAATTCAAGTATTTGACCTGGAATGAATGTGAAGTTGCTAAAAATTCATTTTATGTTGTTGATGATGAGAAATGTCCTTAATATGTAAGATGTTGATTAAAAACCATCATTTTAGACATGGATAACTCGACCATATACACAAGTATTTTATTCATAAAAATCGGTATTTGTAGCCTAAAATTAGGTACTTCTAGGCTCGATTTAGGTATTTTGATGCTCAATTCGAGTATTTGACGTTGAATGAATGTGAAGTTGTAGAAAACTCATTTTATGTTGTTGATGATGAGAAATGTCCTATTATGTAAGATGTTGATTAAAAAACCATCATTTAGACATTGATAACTCGACCATATACACAAGTATTTTATTCATAAAAATCGTATTTGTTGCCTAAAATTGGGTACTTTTAGTCTCGATTTAGGTATTTTGATGCTCAATTCGAGTATTGACCTTGAGTGAATGTGAAGTTGCTAGAAACTCATTTTATGTTTTTTATGATGAGAAATGTCCTTAATGTAAGATGTTGATTAAAAACCATCATTTTAGACTTGGATAACTCGACCATATACAAGTATTTTATTCATAAAATCAGTATTTGTCGCCTTGAATTAGGTACTTTTATACTCGATTTAGGTATTTTATTGCTCAATTCGAGTATTTGACCTTGAATGTGAAGTTGCTAGAGTTATCTAAGAAAAATTTGTTGCTTTCCATCGTAGCATCATACATGGTAATACATTATCATCACCAATATATAAAAGAATTTGATCCCAACTACACCTTCAAACTAACCAAGTAACTCAAATTGGGCCTAAATTGATAAGTACTAAATATTTTGCAAATAATACCAATTTTTAAAGCAAAAAAATACATGTGAATTAGAGTGATTAATATAAGACTACAATGGTTGGTTTTCAGCATAGCATCGCATATGGTAGTGACATTGACCACCGCACATTCGTGTTAATTATCTGCCTAAGTGAAATACTTGATTTTCGTGTCCAAATACCTTAATCTTGATAAAAAAGTACTCAAATGTGGGATAAAAATACCTATCTTAAAGCAAAAATACACGCAAATCAATCCAATTCATATAAGAATAAATGAACTTCCATTGACACCTTACAAAAGTACTGAATTGTGAGGCAAAACACCTATCTTAAAGCATAAATACCCGCAAATCGAACCGTTATGTATAACCTTTATTTACAAAAAGAAATCCCCCTATAGAACTTAGAGCTCGGCGTGGTATGGTATGAGGAGTCCGCCCTGGTACGATCATCTTTGAACATATGAAAAGCTGATCTATTTCCAAGCAGTTGCTTCTCAAGTAAATGAGCTCCACCTCATATCTGTTGTCACGGATTGTAGGAACTGAAATGCTTCTAAGCAGTGAATAGCAATCGAATGTACTGTTTTTGCACTAAAATGGCATGTTTCTCGAGCAAAACATCCTTTCCAATAGCAACAGTGGTATTTCCAGCAGCCTCAAGTCATTTGGCTCATGTCTGTCATCTTGATTCTTGGCTCACGCTCGCGAATCAATCGATTAATATATAAAAAATGAGTTTAAAAAAATACGATGGGGGATAAACCCAAACCCTAATTTGGGAAATAAAGTGCCTAGTCTTTCTAAACCTTTCCATATTAGATGAGAATGTGACCTGAACCACAGTGGAGCGGCGTTAGCAGAGACCATGCAATCGAGAGGAAGAAATGGCTGAGAATTTCTTTTTATGATTCTGTTAGAGTATTCCATCGTGGTTCTCTTCTCTCTCCTACAGTTTCCACTTTCTGAATCATACAAGGGACATATTAGTAATTTACACACGAGGGAGTTAAAATTAAATTTTTGCCTAATGGCAATACCTATTCACAAAACTAAACTAGTGGGTACTGACACCTAAATGTAATATTTGATCAGGTATTTATCTATAAAATCCCCTTTCCCTTATTTCATAAATTTTTAATTTTAAATTTAAATATAACAACAATTTCGAGTTAAACTCCGACTCGAGCTCATCGGCTAAACAAACTCGAGTCTAAGTTCGAGTTCAATCGGTCAACGATTTTTCGAATTTTCTTTGACCAAATTTCAGCTGAGCTATTGAGCTTCTATTCTAGCCCATTTTGAGCTGTTCAAAGCATCGATTCTCAGTTAGTCTTTGCAAATGTATAGGAACTTACTTCAATGAATCGGAGAATTATTGGGATTTGGGTGTTTGCCATTTACGATCAAAGGAGGCTTACCTCAACGGTATATTCCCGCCTAAATTATTCTGTAAGATTTCTCGTTCTACGTCTCTTTTTGCAGTAGATTCTCCATTTTATATCTGTGTAAGTCTTTTGTTCCGCTTATTTTTGCGCCTGCTTTTTTAGAATGTATGTTGTAGGATTGAATGAGAGAGCGTACGGATAGTTTTAACTTCTCTGAAGCATATGTTAGCTGAAAGATAAAGTTTTGTACATTCAAATTTCAAAATCGTTGCTACTCTGGCGACAGTGGTTAATTGTGTGTTTTTTTTCGGGGGTCACATGTATAATTTATTTATGAATTAATTCGCTGAAACCCTAATTTGGAGTCCATTTGGTGCTTCGACTCTCGGAAATTTCATCAGCTTGTTGCCTTCTACTTCTTCCCATTTGTATCTTGTCACAAAATAGTGAAGGAATGTCGAAATTTCCGCCAAACCGAGTTCTTTTCCTGGACATTGCCTCGTGCCGCCTCCGAAAATCAAGAATTGGTGCTGGTTTTCGAGGCCCTCACCCTGCATCATGCCAATGCGTATTTCATTCACTAGTCCAGAATAGTCCCTCTTCTTTTTCCTTTTTCTCTTTAACTGTAATCTATATCACCAAGTTATCGGGGTGGGGATTACTCACCAGCCATCTCCATGGGCTGAAGGTTAAAGGGTCGGGATAAAGATGTGGGTCGTAATTGACCTCCCTCGTGTAAACGTAAATCCTCCATCCCCTTGGGATTATGTACCCTGAAAACCGCATAAGAAATGGATTAGCAACTAACTATACATGGGTTGTAGTTTAAAGTTTCGGGTGTAGTTTATACTGTTATGACGTTATAACATTGTATCTTTTCATATCCATATGGATCTTTAATAGGATCCATATTGATAGATGATCAGTTTACTGTCTACAAATTAGCCGTTTTGTTATATTTTTATGTTAGCAAAACAAAGTAGAAGATTATAGAACAGACCATTAATTTCCATATCACTGGTGTTTTCCTCAAAACTCCATTCACTATGGTAGCCAATCTCGATGTCTCATATATGACCTGCCATGAGAATATATTTCTACACGGGTTAGGTTTATATTTAGTTCAGGAAGTGATTTATTCGGGTAAGAATTTGAGAAGCTTAGTTACCGCTCGTGTGAAATGCATTGATTGTATTCATTATAAGTAAGGGGATCCTCTGGCTTTTTCCTCTCTCTTATTGCCATATGTTCTTTCTGCAGATAAAAAGGAAGTTATAGTGGAAATTTTCAGTTGTAAAATCAAAATTAAGCAAATCTGAGACTGACCCTTAATTCCTGAAGAATTCTCGGATGATCATGAAGGTACTTAACCGCCATCATTGATGTAGTTGATACAGTCTCATATCCTGAATATAATATAGTGATGATAAGGTCGATCATCTCCTCATCACTCAGCTTGTATTTGTTCTCGTCATTTAATAATTGGCCAAGCATGTCTTGTTGATTCTTGTCCTTACAAGCTCTTCTCTCTTCTAGTAGCTTTCTCAACAAGCTTGTAATGTTCTGCCTTGCCTGTGAATATTTTGATCTGTCAGTCTACATGGCCCTGGTTTGTTGAGGTTTAGCTTATTATGTTTTCGAACCTGAAATCCACGACGATAGTTCGTTCTGGGAAGGTTAAAAGGAAGCGAAAGAGTTCCCAACACTAGTTTAAAGAATTCAGGCATGAAGGCTTGAGATATTGAGCTAGCTTCATTACTTGCTATTTGCCTCAACGATGACAGAAACGCCATCTGAACATGGGATGCAAAATGTTAGAAACATGGGTTTTCATTAAACATATTTGGATAAATCTAGCGTTTTCTTTACATCAACATACCTCTTTTGTTTTCTCTTGAATGTCAATGATTCTGTGATCCCAATCACTGAGATGGGATCTCATGAAATCATCGATTTTGGGCAAGAGTTGGTCTTTGATCATGGCGGGGCTGATAAGAGAAAGCAAAGCTCCCCTCGTGTGCTTATGAGCTTCACCATGTACAGCTGCAATGTTGCACTTACCTAAGATGTCCAACATCGACTGAGGATATCCAGGTATGAGACCTTTTGCCTCATTGACTAGGATGTATCTGTTAACATCTGCATCCATTGACACAATTGTAGGACAGCCCAGAATGTGTGATTTGAAAAAACTCCATACCTGTTGCATTGCGAAGAATCATGCAATCTCGGTTATGAGCTTAAACATGCACGTAAGCAAAAGAAAGAAAGCTTTTTCTGCGTGTTTTTAATGTTTTAATTACTGACATAGTTGTTTCTTGTTTGCTTATGCTGATTGCCTACAGATGATGAAAGACAACATATGCGTGCAAAGGTTGTATTTTTAGGACACCTTGATCTCTTGCTTTTCATGAAGCCTGGGCCTTGTCGTAGGAACTCTGTGGTTTCGCCAAAGACCGGCCATCCCATTGTACCTGGAGGTAACCCTTTTATCTTGTACCTAACTTCATTCCATCGTAGTAAAGCAGTGAAAAAGATGCATAGTCCCCAAAGCGCACCTAATATAACAGCTAAGGCATCCATTTTGTAAAGTCCTCCTGAAAACTGACTGAGATGTGAGAGAGAGAGAGAGAGAGAGAGAGAGAGAGAGAAGAGAGAGAGAGAGAGAGAGAGTGCTCAAATCTTTACTGATGATGGTCATGAGATGAGCTCGTGCGGGTGCCTTAAATAGACCTAATGTACTCAACCAACAAATAATGGAGGGAGAGAGGGCAAGTTATGGTAACAGGTGTAATGCGTCAAAATCACTAGTTAACTATGGGTAGAGAGAGAGGCTTTAAGCATATACTAAAAAATAATAGACAGCAAACGGATAAGTAGCAAGATTTTGTACGTGCATAAAAAATACTAATTGATATATTTTCTTTTTGGAGTTGTGTCACGAATTATAGTTGGAATTAAAGTTCTTCTGGCTGGAAATTTGAATTCGGTGGTGCGTCTTTAGTTGAAGGAAGTTGCTTTACAGGTATGTGTATCGCAATAGCTAGTTTTTCCATTTGTAGTTGTCCGCCTTATTTGTTTATCCTTTTTGAGAAAGTGTTGGGAAGAAAAATATATCATTTAAATCATGTTAGAATTATAGGCAATACAAATGAGCACATGGACTCCACCCTATTGGAAACCAAGACCCATAGACTAGTAGTAGTAGTTCACACGCATGTAAATTGGAAAGTGACAAAAAGTAGCTTGAGGGCGTTATTTGAATTTACCATTAATGATGGGAAAGATTGTTTCTATGCATGTTATGAAAAAAAGTCATTTTAGACAATGTTCTTGTTTAAGGAGATGGAGAGTGATCCTTCCTTTTAACCAAATCTCAGAGGTCGTTTTCTGCATCGTATAATAGGATTGAGCCTAGAACATGTAGGTTGCAGTTCTCGTGAAATTTGACTTTTGGACTGTTATATTGTAATGTCTCAAATTTCATGGTCATCTGTTAGTGTAGCCTTGTGAACAAGGGTGGTGGTAAGATAGGCTCTTAATAAAAAAAAAATAAGAGAGAAATTAACAATTCTGCTAGCTAGGTTATGGCATCCACTAAACAGATTTATGATTGGATCTTAAATATCTTTGTAACTCATATTTTTTTTTTAAAAAAAAACAAAGGTACCTTAAATTTGACAGATATGCCTCAACACATATAGCATAAAGACATTCTTGTTCCAGTTCTACCCCATGTGAAGAGACTGATGCCTGCATGTACATAGACATAATAATTTTTATACTTTGTGATATTTTTTCTCAATTGTTGATAATTGGTGCTTAAATGAATGACTCAGTCTGGACGTATGAGTAAGATGTGGATTAAATGCGAGATTATGACATAATACATTCTCTCGTCCCATCCCATAGTAATAACTATATTGCATCAGACCCAGATGGAACTTTTTATCATATGTGGCTGAAGTTGTTAGAATGGCATGGTGCTTGCATGATAGTAATACTGTAATAGCGCAAGATGTTGGTGAATTGCTCGGTTTATTACACGTTTGACTCTTTTGACAGTAATAGCTGCCTACGGACATAGGAAATATACATGGTCCACTAGTACCTCATCCCTATTGTGGATAATTATGTTAAAGAATTGTATTTGACAAAAAAAAAGTATTTTTTGTCTAGTAACTTTCAATTACTTTGTTGATTGGGTTTGATCGTTGATGGGTTGTCATAACGTGGGATAAAAGGTGGGGTTTGGGAAAATGGCTTGAAATGTGCATCCTCGAGAAGATCATTGGAAGGGATTTGACGCTGTGTGTTTGTGTGTGTGTGACCACTAGCCCCTTTATTACCTTTTAATTAATGAGTTTGGTTGGTTAATCATCCATCGATTTATTTTATATATCTTCTGTATTTCAAGAACGGAATGGGATGGTGAATGGCTAAGTTTGGACAACATTTAATGTGTGACAAAGTCAATTGTCCAGAGTTGCACGAGGCCCTCCATTTTGTTGCCTTTTCTGCTGTTACTTGCACAATATTCCTCACATCTATTTATCTGCCGACAGCTTTTCTCTTACCGTGACAGAAGAGAAGACAATAGTCGTACGTAGAAGAGAAGACTTTGGACCTCTGATGATTGACTTCACGTGTGCTTGTGAGGTAATATCTGTCAGTGCTCTGCTTCACTGCAACCCTCGTGCACTTGTTTTTATTCAACTGTCTTTCTTCCTCTTCTTTCTGAATTCAATTGAGTGATGATAATTGATAGATATAGATGATCTCTTGTGAATATTATATGAATAATATCGTGAGCCAGTGGGAAGGGTAAAAATACAAAGTAACAGAGCAGTTGAAGTTTTGTATAGAGTCCCAATGCATTTCAGTTTCCTGTCTTGCTTTCTCCGATCACATCATTAATTGAATTTAATGAAGAAAAAGAATGAATGGCTGTGTGCTGTGTTTTGTTTTGTTTGTTTCATTTATGATGGTCCCTAAACGGTTACTGTTAGCTCTATCTATATATCTACGGTGTGATTTATTTAATTCTCAGCCTCGCAGTAGCTTTAATTTATGTTGTCTATCCTCAATAGTCACTAATGGGCGACAAGGTAGGTATGGCGATTGTGTCATATTCTCTTATCTACTAATGTACGTCCCTCGTATCAATTATTGTATAAGATTTGCATTATACGGTTTCTATATGCATGTAATATCCAAGTTTAGGGAAAAAAAAAAGAGAAACTGGATAATTATTTAAGCGACAAATTGCAAAGAGGAATCTTTCTTATAAATTGGGTGTACTACCAAGAATTGCACCCCACGCCCCATGTGTTATAAAGGTCCCCTCAATATCACTTTTGTCTTTGCCAATTCTTGTAATAACTTGCATATATATATAATATAGAGTGCCATCTTTTTTGACAAATAGAAATATATAGCTGTGAACCCTCTTATGTTAATTCACACATTCTTAATATAGCCCACATACTTCGAAAAAGATGGTACAAGTCCATGTGATCCTCTCAATTTCTTGGTCACAATAAGCATCAAAACTCGAATAATTAAGTCAATTGAAATAGTAATCATCATAACAAGGATATATCTAACATTATTGCATTTTACCCCCTCGTGGCTTGGCCAAGGGATTTTAAGTAAATGGCCTTTGACGTGGTCAACGTTAAAAAGTAGCCTTCAAATGAAAAATGACTTAAATGCCCTTAGGGAGGTGGGTCTCATGCGCCATGTTGTGCAGCAATGGGCGGGACCTCTGCTATATAGCACAGATCCCATGCCCAATATGGGGGGGGTTCTCATGTGCCCATGTGGGCGGGACCTCTGCTTGCATGGGCGGGACCTCTGCTATATAGCACAGGTCCCATGCCCAATATGGGGGGTCTCATGTGCCCATGTGGGCGGGACCTCTGCTTTGCATGGGCGGGACCTCTGCTATATAGCACAGGTCCCATGCCCAATATGGGAGGGGGTCTCATGTGTCCATGTGGGCGGGACCTCTGTTTTGCATGGGCGGACCTCTTCTATATAGCACAGGTCTCATGCCCAATGTGGGGGGGTCTCATGTGCACATGTGGGCGGGACCTCTGCTTCCATGAGCGGGACCTCTGCTATATAGCACAGGTCCCATGCCCAATGTGGGGGGTCTCATGTGCCCATGTGGGCGGGACCTCTGCTTCCATGAGCGGGACCTCTGCTATATAGCACAGGTTCCATGCCCAATGTGGGGGGGTCTCATGTGCCCATGTGGGCGGGACCTCTGCTTTGCATGGGCGGGACCTCTGCTATATAGCACAGGTCCCATGCCCAATGTGGGTGGGTCTCATGTGCCCATCCTGTGCAGCATAGGGCGGGACCTCTGCTTGCATGGACGGGACCCCTGCTATATAGCACATGTCCCATGCCCAATATGGGAGGGTCTTATATAAAAAAAATATGTATTGGGGATTTGAACCCACGACCTATTACTTGAATGTCAGACTACACGACCAGTAGACTGTTGGGGATGTGCCCTCGGAATGCCATTCGAGGATTTAATGAATAGCGCATGTGTTTAATAATCAATGTATTATTCGCTCTGTATTTGAATAATGTATTCTTATATGTATCAATGGAATTTATATTTATTATTCATTCTTTAAAAGGCATATATTTATTTACCTATCAAGTCTTATTAGGCATCCGTAAGACGGTAAATAAATAAATCCCATATATCGTGAGTTTAGTCACCGATTCTCATGGGATGAGAGAGGGGCACCGGTGAGCTATTAGCCTCCGATATTAAATTAGTCCATAAGTCTTAGACCTCAGCAGGGTGACTGAGCGTCAATTACGACTTATTTGTTGACGACTCTTATATGGTTTGTGCCAACCATTCGCTTGGGAAGCGGGAGGTCGTAACGTTGGTATAAGTTGAATTAGGGAATTAACTTGTACTTCGACACGACTCGCAATCGACGATCACATGGGCCTTATCGTTACTCTGGGTAGCGTCAATGATCGATCGATTGACTATAGTAGTGTGCGTGGACCTTAGACCGAAGGGTTTTTGACGGAGTTGACTTTGGGGTCTTGACATGTCACTAGTTTGCTAGGCCCACCTTGTTCGGGGACGAAAATGGGTCGGCGGCGACATGCGGTCTTGACAACAAAGGGTAACTGCCGTGCTTAGACTAACGTTAGGGATTCACTGTCTCGTTAGTAACCGAGACATGTGTCCTATGCATATTCGGGGACGGGAAATTACGAAGTCTTCGGCCGAAGCAATAAACTGACTCATGTGGGACGTGGAGAGCAGTTTAGTAATTTCGCTAGTCACGAATTAGTCATAGAGTCGAGTCTAGTGAGTTTGACGTAACCATGACTCTCACTCGATCGGGACATTTGTGAAGGGTCTATACGTACGACGATAATCTATAGTCGTTCGTAGATTGAAGATCGTACTCAACACGGGATCTATTTGGTACCGCGGGATTGGCTAGGCGCTTACCAAATTCTTGGATTCCTCCCTTGCCGGGTTGAGACGAACCAAGAGAGTCGGGCTTAAAAATGATCACTGTGATAGTGCCTAACTAATATGAGATGTAAAATGATTTAACGGTCTTAGAGACGTTAACCAAATGTTAATATATGTTTTAGAAACTATATTTACATGGACAGAAATTTATGGAACGGAAATGGTGATGAATGAAGCATAAATAGGGTTCACAATGATGAGCAAGGCTTACCATGGTCATGAAGCCCGTATGCAAAGTAGCAGTAGCTTCAAAAATTCATATCTCACAATGTAGACCTCGGATTGAGAATCCCTTTGGTCAGAATCAAGATTGGTGAGTCTTTTAACTATGGTTAAAATTTCAGGTCAATCGGACATCGTTTACCCCTCGATCGGATCGAAATACGAAACTGTCGCAAAGCTGTCAGGGCTGTCACGGCCGTGACAACCTTGCACGTGGCCGTGACGACAGGCAGTAGGCGACCAAAATGCTGCCCGACAGTGTCACGGCCGTGACACTTCATGTCAAGGCCGTGAAGGCCTCCAGAAGACAGTTATGGCCGTGACGGAGGCCGTGACGCGCGGGAGAAGCTGCCTAATACTTGTCACGGCCGTGAAGGGTCTTGCAAGAGGCCGTGAACCGACATTTTTTGGTCAAATTTGATCCAAATCAAATCCAATTTCGTTCCTTGTTCTTTTGTTATGATTTGTGGACAATATCTAGTCATTAGATGATAAAATAACAAGAGAATCAAACAAAATGAGTCATGTAGGACATGATCTCATTTAAACAAATCTAAAGTCTATTTCATGATTTAAAACTTGGTTTTACAATTATAGACTTGGTGATTTTCGTCCATAACAAGTTCATAAGCTTTCTCACACTAAACTTAGAGATTTTAGAGAGAAGCTAGAGCATTTGGGGTTGTTCTTGAGAAAACCCTAAGTGTTTGTGAGTTTTAGAAATCACATACACATATAAACATCTCTATACAATACTCCACACCATCTCTAGCCATCCTTGGGGTGGTGTAAGTTTACGGCACGTCACGGGGTCGGCGTGATTCTCTTCGGCACAGTTCGTGAGCTACGGGAGCTAAGGATCTTCGCTACAAGGTAAGATCCTTATTCCTTTATACGTGTCGATCATGCAGTTTTCTTTATTTAACCGAGTATCCTGAGGAAACCATATGGGAAACTCGGGAAAAATTTTAAATTCCGCTGCGTCCGGGGCAAGGCCTCGGGTCACCCGGGGTTTTCCAACAGTGGTATCAGAGCCATGGGCTCGGTTCTAAGAAACGACATAAACGAGTCCGAAACGAACTCGGTTGTGCAAGTCACTAAGTCACTCGAGCGTCATAGAATGAGTTGTACTTAGTTCGAGCTTGCAAACCGAGCACTCGCTTGGTCGGAGGTCGCCTCGTTGCGAGCGGTTCGACGTAGCGCAGTGCCGTGGTGAGAAAAACCGTAGCGGTTGATCTCGTCGTGGTTTGTAAATTCACGCTTGGCGTAAGTTTGGGGTATTCTTGGTGATGGTCTGACAAGGGTGCTAGTCCAATTCAAATAATGATGGATCTAAATAGTTAGGCCCAATATTTAATGTGGCGGGCTTGACAAGTTTAGGCCCAATTTAAACCCGATTGGGCCCGTAAGTCTAGGACTAGCCCAAATTTCGTTTCGGTTTCTTTGAGCGTTTTTGTTGTCGTGAACGTGTTTATGTTGTATGCATGTTTGTATGACACGTATTAAGACGTCGGCGTGGATTTAGGCTCTATTTCCGGGTGATATGTTAAGGGTGACAGGTCCCCCCCCCCCCGATTTGTATTTTATTCGATATTATACGGGTTGTCTGGGACAGCTGATCCCCCCGTTTTGTACTTTAATTAATTTTTAGAAAATTTTAAGTACGATGGCCGTACGAGTACGACACGGGTCCACGAGAAGGCCGTTCGAAGAATTGGAGGTCGTTCGAGAACATAGTGTGAAGCCGAAGAGAAGAGATGTATTTTTATAAATATATGTAATAGAGTAGAAATAGTCCACGCAGACAGTCTTATAGGCAAACTAGGTTTACCGCGAATACTTGCATGTTTGTTTGACGTTACGTGCGTGTTTAAGTGTTTATGTGAGTGAGACGTATTCTCCTGGTTTGACTAAATACTAAGTGGGTAAGGGGACGGGGTTCCTGTCTTCTATCAAGCTCGAAACCATTGCGGCTTGAGTGTCGTGTGCGGTTTGTTCCGAGTTATCGGCGCCAATCATCTCGCTCTTGTCGTAGTTGGTCCGGGTGCGTTAAGACAATAAAGTCAAGCTCATTATTGAAACGACTTGAGTGTATGTGCGGTTTGTTCCGAGTTATCGGCGCCCAACATTTTACTCTTGACGTGGATATTTTGGGTGACTGTCTAAACGCTGCTCTCCGAACATATTCACGCCTTATAAAGAGTTATCCTACAGGCGGGAATTTCTAAATGTTAGGATTGAGCCGGACGTTGATAGGTCACACTTAGACGGTTATTTCCCAATTATTCCTGTTAGGGTGAGGGTTCCTGACCGGAGACAAAGTAGTTGAAACACTCATGAGATGGACTCGTGTAAGACATGGGTTCATCTATGGGTTCGTGTGGGACACGGCGCCGTCCGAGTAATGGGCCAACAAACTGTTAGGTTGAGGCTCATTTCTGCGGAGCGGGGAAATCAACTCCACTATGAACCATCAACGAGGTTTCCGAAATCTCAATCGGGAGAATGAGGTTTTGAGAAAAATAGTGGGAGCCAAGCCAAATTGTTAAAGTCCTTATTTGTGCTTGTAGAATAATATGTTGACCCATTCAATTCTTTATTTTCTGCAGATTGTTTTCTTTCTTGTTTGTATACAAAATGACATCACCATTCAATTTACTGATCACGCAAAATCGTTTGGAGGGTCCAAACCTTGCGGACTGGCTCCGTAACTTGAGGATTGTCCTCACTCTGGAACGCCTAGAGTATGTCCTTGAGGGACCAATACCACTCGAACCCCAAGAGGGTGCGAGTGAAGCTGACAGGCAATATCATTCCAATGGATGGCTGATAGTGCCCGTGTCAAGGCTTATATGTTGGCTGGGATGAATAATGATCTGCAGCGCCAGCATGAGGGTATGCAAATGCGCGAGATATTGATTCATCTGAAGGAGTTGTATGGCGAGCAGTCGAGATCGTCTCGATACCGTGCAACTGACAATCTCTTTCATACCAAGATGTCTGAGGGCGCAGATGTCGCGGCACATGTGCGTAAGCTCATTGGGTACATTGAGGAACTGAGTTCTCTCGGTTGTCCCATTCACAACGAGCTACAGATTGACCTGATCCTTCAGTCACTCCCAGCTTCATTTGCTCAGTTTATTATAAACTATAATCTGAGCGATAGACGATTTTCCCTTCCTGAACTCATGAACACGCTGGTTCAGACTCAGCGTGAGCTAAAGAAAGGAAAGGGAAAAGAGGTTGCGCTTGTTGCGACTACAAGGTCTAAGAGATCTAAGTCGAACAAGCCCAAACCCAAGCCTAATAAGCCAAAAGGAGGGATTAAGAAAAAGGGCAAAGCAAAAATGAACGTGCCTAAAGTTCCGAAGGCGACTGATAGGCGTCTTCACTGCCAAGAGCTGGGCCATTGGAAAAGGGACTGCCCCAAGCTTCGAGCTTCTGGGGCATCAGGTAAAGTTTTGGAAACTTATTGTTCATTTACTGTATTTTCCACTTCGTGGATTCTTGACTCGGGAGCTAGTGCTCACATTTGTGTTTTGAACCAGGGTCTGGAACGAAGTAGGAAGCTGGCGGAACGAGAAGTCTTGATCAACGTTGGTAGTGGACATAGTGTGCCAGCTAGTCATATTGGATCGAAGACTCTTGTATTATATTCTGGACATGTATTATATTTATCCGATGTACTTGTATTGCCCAAGGGGCTGAAAAATATTATTTCTATTCCTGCTTTGAGTAAGAATGGTTATGAATTTCGGTTCAAGAATAATATTTGTGATATTTATTTTGGAAATAAATGCGTCGGAAATGCAACGTTAATAATGGTTTATATTACGTTAACGTCCAGGAACATGCGAATGTAGTTACCGACAAACGTAACTTAGAGTTAAATAAAAGTATTTGTGGCATCTTAGACTTGGTCATGCCGGAGTTCGAAAGATTCAAGAGTTGGAGAAACACGGCATTGTTAAGCCTACGGAATCAGATTCCTATCCAACGTGCGAGTCTTGTATCCTCGGCAAAATGACTAAGTCTCCTTTTACAAGGACTTTTCAAAGAGCCACTAATCTTTTGGATTTGATCCATACAGACGGTTGTGGACCGTTTAGTGTAGCGGCCCGAGGTAATTTCCATTATTTCACGACTTTCACAGATGAACACTCTCGCTACGGCTTGGTGTATCTGTTGAAGCACAAGTCTGAAACGCTTGAAAAGTTCAAGGAATTCAAGACTTTAGTGGAAAATCAAACTGGGAGACAAATTAAAGTCATACGATCAGATCGAGGTGATGAGTATATGAGTCTCGAGTTTGATGATTTCTTGAAAGAAAATGGAATTATTTCGCAGTTTACACCGCCCGGGACAATCGGACATTATTAGATAAAGTTCGATCTATGCAAAGCTATACAGATCTTCCCATATCGTTATGGGGATATGCTTTGCAAACTGCAGTTTATGTTTTGAACAGAACCCCTTCGAAGTCTGTAGATAGGGTACCTTACGAAATTTGGAATGGTAAGAAGCTCAGCTTGAATCACTTAAGGGTTTGGGGATGCCCCGCCTATGTGAAAAAGCTATTAGCAGACAAACTCGAATCTAGGTCCATGAAAGGACGTTTCGTCGCCCGATTCTAAAGCAAACCGAAGCTTCTGCCCCAAGGCAGCAGTGCATTCCCTTCCTTCGATGATAGCATGGGATATTATTTTTACTTCCATGATGATCAAAGGATCGTCGTAGCTATTCACGCTCATTTTCTCGAGGAACAGTTCGTTCGAGAAGGTGGAGCTGGCAGAGAAGTGACTCTTGGAGAGTTAGATGAAACACTTCCAGAGATATCAGTGCCTGAGGGCACAGATGAGCAGTCCGAGACGCGCCCAGAATTGCGCAGGTCGGGTAGAATATCTCGCATGCCTGAGAGATATGGTATGGTACATGTCGAGCACGGGGGTGCTGCGACTGAAGGGATCGTTGGTAACGACCCTGCTACCTTTGACCAAGCAATGATGGATGTCGACTCTAAGAAATGGGTCGAAGCTATGAAAGCAGAGATGGACTCGATGCATACCAACCAAGTATGGACTCTAGTAGATCTGCCCGAAGGTTTTAGACCTATAGGGTGTAAATGGATCTACAAGAGAAAGATTGGATCTGATGGGCAGGTTGAAACCTACAAAGCTAGGCTAGTAGCGAAAGGGTATAATCAAAAAGAGGGCATCGATTATGAGGAAACCTTTTCACCTGTTGCAATGATTAAGTCTATCCGCATTCTGCTTGCTATAGCAGCATACTATGATTATGAGATCTGGCAGATGGATGTGAAAACCGCTTTCCTAAATGGATTCCTCCATGAGGAAATCTTTATGGAGCAGCCCAAGGATTTTACATCGCAAGCAGATGTTCACAAGGTGTGCAAGCTTAACAGGTCAATTTATGGACTTAAGCAAGCGTCTAGAAGCTGGAATCTTCGATTTGATGACGTAGTTAGGAACTACGGATTCTTAAAGAATGAAGATGAGCCTTGCGTTTACAAGAAGGTCAGTGGGAGTAAGATATCGTTCCTCGTATTATACGTGGATGACATCCTTTTGATGGGAAACGATATTGGGATGCTCTCGGAGGTGAAAGCTTGGTTTTCGACTGAGTTCTCCATGAAAGACCTGGGAGAAGCAACCTATATTCTTGGAATTCGCCTTTTTAGAGATCGAGCGAATCGAATGATA
>JAPQWV010002177.1:0-62000 GCA_027422505.1 Craterostigma plantagineum
GTTTTCCTCCATCTTCTTTATCGTACTAAGTTTGATACTTGAATTCGATACTAAAATACTTATAAAATAGGCCAAACATACTTAATTTCAAATGCAAAATACTAGTATCTAGGCGGAAAATACCTGCAAATTGTGCAAAATTATATATGACTAAAATTGGCGATTCAATAAGACATCATGCATAATAAGGACATTGATCATCAACAATACCAAAAGAGGTGTTTTTCCCCATCTTCTTTATCATACTAAGTTGAATAGTTGAATTAAATACTTAAATAGTCAAAATCAAGCCAACAATACTTAATTTCAGATTCAAAATACTAGTATTAAGGCGGAAATACCTGCAAATTCTGCCGAGATTATTTTTTACTCAAATTGTAGATTTCAATAAGACATCTTGCATAATAAAGACATTGATCATCACCAATACCAAAAGAGGTGCTTCCCCACCTTCTTGTTGTAATAATTCTGATACATGAATTCGATACTAAAATACTCAAATTCAGGCCAGAAGTACTATTTCAGACCCAAAATACTTGTATTTATGCGAAAATACCTGCAAATTGTGCCGACTTATATATGAATAAAATTAAATATTTCAATAAGACATCTTGCATAATAAGGACATTGATCATCACCAATACTAGAAGAGGTATTTTCCCCATCTTCCTTATCGTACTAAGTTGGATACTTGAATTCGATACTTAAATACTCGAAACCAAGCCAGCAATACTTAATTTCAGATTCAAAATACTACTATTTAGGCGGAAAATACCTGGAAATTATGCCAAATTATATATGACTTAAATTTTAGATTCAATAAGACATCTTGCATAATAAGGACATTGATCATCACCAATACCAAAAGATGTATTTTCTCCATCTTCTTTATCGTACTAAGTTGGATACTTTAAGTCGATACTAAAATATTTAAAATCAGGCCAAAAATACTTAATTTGAGATGCAAAATACTAGTATTTAGGCGGAAATTACCTGCAAATTGTGCCGAATTATATATGACTAAAATTGTAGATTTCAATAAGACATCTTGCCTAATAAGGACATTGATCAACACCAACACCAAAAGTGGTGTTTTCCCTTATCATCTTTATCGTACTAAGTTAGATACTTTAATTCGATACTAAAATACTTAATCAGGCCAGAAATACCTCATTTCAGACCCAAAATACTAGTATCTATACGAAAAATACCTGCAACTTATGCCGAATTATATATGACTAAAATTGTAGATTTCAATATGACATCTTGCATAATAAGGACTGATCATCACCAATACCAAAACAGGTGTTTTCCCCAATCTTGTTTATCGTACTAAGTTTGATACTTGAATTCGATACTAAAACACTTAAAATCTGGCCAAACATACTTAGTTTCAAATGCAAAATACTAGTATATAGGCGGAAAATACCTGCAAATTGTGCCGAATTATATATGACTAAAATTGTAGATTTCAATAAGACACTTGCATAATAAGGACATTGATCATCAACAATACCAAAGAGGTATTTTTCCCCATCTTATTTATCATACTAAGTTGAATACTTGATTTAAATACTTAAATACTCAAAATCAAGCCAACCATACTTAATTTCAGATTCAAAATACTAGTATTAAGGCGGAAAATACCTGCAAATTCTGCCGAAATTATATTTTACTCAAATTGTAGATTTCAATAAGACATCTTGCATAATAAAGACATTGATCATCACCAATACCAAAAGAGGTGCTTCCCCACCTTCTTTTAGTACTAATTCTGATACATGAATTCGATACTAAAATACTCAAAATCGGGCCAGAAGTACTTTTTTAGACCCAAAATACTAGTATTTATGCGAAAATACCTGCAAATTGTGCCGACTTATATATGAATAAAATTGAAGATTTCAATAAGACATCTTGCATAATAAGGACATTGATCATCACCAATACTAGAAGAGGTATTTTCCCCCATCTTCCTTATCGTACTAAGTTGGATACTTGAATTCGATACTTAAATACTCGAAATCAAGCCAGCAATACTTAATTTCAGATTCAAAATACTAGTATTTAGGCGGAAAATACCTGGAAATTATGCCAAATTATATATGACTTAAATTGTAGATTCAATAAGACATCTTGCATAATAAGGACATTGATCATCACCAATACCAAAAGAGGTATTTTCTCCATCTTTTTTATCGTACTAAGTTGGATACTTGAAGTCGATACTAAAATATTTAAAATCAGGCCAAAAATACTTAATTTGAGATGCAAAATACTAGTATTTAGGCGGAAATTACCTGCAAATTGTGCCGAATTATATATGACTAAAATTGTAGATTTCAGCATCTTGCATAATAAGGACATTGATCATCACCAACACCAAAAGTGGTGTTTTCCCTTATCATCTTTATCGTACTAAGTTAGATACTTGAATTCGATACTAAAATACTTAATCAGGCCAGAAATACCTAATTTCAGACCCAAAATACTAGTATCTATACGAAAAATACCTGCAACTTGTGCCGAATTATATATGACTAAAATTGTAGATTTCAATATGACAACTTGCATAATAAGGACTGATCATCACCAATACCAAAACAGGTGTTTTCCCCCATCTTGTTTATCGTACTAAGTTTGATACTTGAATTCGATACTAAAACACTTAAAATCAGGCCAAACATACTTAGTTTCAAATGCAAAATACTAGTATATAGGCGGAAAATACCTGCAAATTGTGCCAAATTATATATGACTAAAATTTTAGATTTCAATATGACATCTTGCATAATAAGGACATTGATCATCAACAATACCAAAAGAGGTCTTTTTCCCCATCTTCTTTATCATACTAAGTTGGATACTTGAATTAAATACTTAAATACTCAAAATCAAGCCAACAATACTTAATTTCAGATTCAACATACTAGTATTAAGGCGGAAAATACCTGCAAATTGTGCCGAATTATATTTGGCTCAAATTGTAGATTTCAATAAGACATATTGCATAATAAAGACATTGATCATCACCAATACCAAAAGAGGTGCTTCCCCATCTTCTTTACAGTACTAATTCTGATACATGCATTCGATACTAACATACTCAAAATTAGCCCAGAAGTACTTTTTCAGACCGAAAATGCTAGTATTTATGCGAAAATACCTGCAAATTGTGCCGACTTATATATGCATAAAATTGAAGATTTCAATAAGGCATCTTGCATAATAAGGACATTGATCATCACCAATACTAGAAGAGGTGTTTTCTCCATCTTCTTTATCGTACTAAGTTGGATACTTGAAGTCGATACTATAATATTTAAAACCAGGAATGCTTAATTTCATATGCAAAATACTAGAATTTAGGCGGAAATTACCTGCAAATTGTGTCGAAATATATATGACTAAAATTGTAGATTTTGATAAGACATGTTGCATAATAAGGACATTGATCATCACCAATACCAAAAGTGGTGTTTTCCCTTATCTTCTTTATCGTACTAAGTTGGATACTTGAATTCGATACTAAAATACTTAATCAGGCCAGAAATACCTTATTTCAGACCCAAAATACTAGTATCTATACGAAAAATACCTGCAAATTGTGCCGAAATTATATATGACTAAAATTGTAGATTTCAATATGACATCTTGCATAATAAGGACTGATCATCACCAATACCAAAACAGGTGTCTTCCCCATCTTGTTTATCGTACTAAGTTTGATACTTGAATTCTATACTAAAATACTTAAAATCAGGCCAAACATACTTAGTTTCAAATGCAAAATACTAGTATATAGGCGGAAAGTACCTGCAAATTGTGCCGAATTATATATGACTAAAATTGTAGATTTCAATAAGACATCTTGCACAATAAGGACATTGATCATCAACAATACCAAAGAGGTGTTTTTCCCCATCTCCTTTATCATACTAAGTTGGATACTTGAATTAAATACTTAAATACTCAAAACCAAGCCAACAATACTTAATTTCAAATTCAAAATACTAGTATTAAGGCGGAAAATACCTACAAAATCTGCCGAATTATATTTGACTCAAATTGTAGATTTCAATATGACATCTTGCATAATAAAGACATTGAGCATCACCAATACCAAAAGAGGTGCTTCCCCACCTTCTATGGGTGCTAATTCTGATACATGAATTCGATACTAAAATACTAAAATCGGGCTAGAAGTACTTTTTCAGACCCAAAATACTAGTATTTATGCGAAAATACCTGCAAATTGTGTAATAACCGTAAAATTTTAATACGGGATTCCACTGTAAATAATTATGTAGCTCTATGAATTAGGAAGTTCGGTAACGATATATAAGTTATGTAATAAATCTATTTGGGCCGTAATCGATTGGGCTGAATTTTTTATTAATAAAAGCCCCAAAAAAAAAACGACTTTCCTTTAGGTTTAGAAAAAAAAATATTATAATTAAGTTGGGCTGCACTTAATACCCAAAGCTAGGCCCAAAGTTATTAAAAGATAACAATGAAAGAATTTGTTTAAGATAAAGGATAACACTCGTCATCATGCACCTAAGTCAAATCGATCACCAATTTCAAAGTTCATATATATCTAAATATAACTTAAGAAGTAAGGATAGATAATGTACTGTGTTAACGAGGGAAAACTGAATAGAAGGAGGGAGAAGGCCATTAAGAACAAAGAAATAATTCCACAACTCAACCCTTCGTAAACGTGAGGAGGGTGAGGTATCGTGTCTCTCTTTCGAAAATTTATGTATTTAATATTTGTTATTAAGTCTTATATAATTACATGCTAGTTCTGATAGGATTCGAAACCCTTGGGTGACTCGAGAGGTGTTATATGTTTGCGTGAACTTGAATGATAGGTGGGAATTTTAGAAATTGTCATGATAAGTGCAAGCTAAGAAGCCTAATGGTTATACCTGATCGATGCTTCGTGTTTTAGGGTTTTCTGTGGGAATTATCATTTTAGAAAGAATTCGTAATGTGTAATATGTAAATGTCGAGATGCGCTAGTTCTTTACATAGAAAGATTTCGATAGGTTAGCATAGAAAGTCGAGAGATACATATATAGATAAATGTCGAGACATATATAATAAGGGAACTTCGAGATATATATGATAGGAAAAGTTTCGAAATCTAGATTGTATGTATCGAGAGGTGCATAGAGAGATATCGAAATGTGTAGTTGTAAGATTTCGACATTTATTAGATGTGGTAGATATCGACATTTTATAGGTTTCGACATTTATCACAGAGAAACTCTCGACTTCTACCAACTATACATTCGACATCTTCCCATCACTCACATCTCGACATTTTCTATTATGCTACTCGACATTTCAATTTTTATCAAGGTCTCGATATTATCAATAGGTCTCGATATTTACTAAGGTGTCTCGATATTATTTGGTAATAGATATAATAAGAGGTCGATATTTTTCAAGAGGTCCGACTTTTGCAAGAAATGATGGTCTCGACATTTTGAGGGATAAGATGTCGACATTTGTGAGATTTCGACATTGTGTTTTAATTAATAAATTTTCGGTATTTAGAATTTTGCTAATGTTAGGGTTTTTATTAATTTAGGTTTTTCAGTACTTAGGGTTCGAGAATTAGCAGATATACTAATAAAATTATTATATTCAGATCGACCGTTAGAGACTCCACCCGAGTTCTTGACTTACTATAACGGGAGGACAGGTAGGTGGATTATCCATCTACAATACGTAAACACAATTATGTGTTTCATGTGATTATGTGATTTACGTGACTTATGTGACTTATATGTTTTACGTACGTTTTATATAAATCATGTTTTATGATATTTTATATGAATGGCACGTGCATATCACGTTAGGGCGAGAGATGTTTGTACCGTAGTGTGACGGTAATAATGTGAGATATTGGGGTTGGGATTGAGTGCACACTTGCATACATGCATTTTATTCACCTACTGGGCAAATTGCTCAGTGTTTACGTGTTGTAGGTACTGAGTCTGACGCTGATACACGTCGTGACTGAGGCGGCTGGTGGCGGTGCTCCACGGACTTTTGAGGGCGGTGCGGTACATGGATGAAGACCTGTGGAGCGGCTTTAGGACTTTTGGTTCTTTTGGTAATTTTGGGGCTTCGGCCCGTGTACAGACATGACGATGTAGACTAATTTTTATATTAGTGTTTATTATTTTTGGAAAAAGTTTTAATTAGACGGGCCTTCCGCGGCTTACGTTGCGGAAATCCGCCACTAATCCTAGTTAGAAAAGTAGGGTCGCCACAGGTGGTATCAGAGCTTCGGCTTTAGATTCTGAAGACTGTCCATGTACTGCCGCTCAAAAGCCTGGAGAACCAGTCTGGCCTGTAAGTAATGATGATTTATTATGTGATTATGTGTTATTTGATATATGTATTTTCTGTGAATAATTGTAGAAATAGTTAAGAAATGCCAAGGACACGTAGAGAAGCGGGTGAAACTAGTCGCAGGGCGGGTTCGGAATCCCCACCGAATGAGGACCGCTCTACCATTCATCAGTTAACTGATCTGATTCGGCGGCAGTCCGATCAGATTAATGATCTCATCCATCGCCAAAATTCCTCGGAACGTCACTCATCCCCTGGCCTAGAACGGGTAGAGGCTGCCGGGGAAAGGTTCCGACGGTTAAACCCCCCTTCGTTCGAGGAAGCAGTCGATCCTACCTTTGCGGAGGATTGGCTCAGAACAATAGAAAATATGTTCCGAGTTAGCCACCTGCCTGATACTGAAAAGGTGACGTGTGCCACCTTTATGTTACGTGGGAACGCGGGCTACTGGTGGGACACCATTCAGGTGCTCGAGGATCCCACTACTATGACTTGGGAGAGATTCAAAGCACTCTTTCGGGGCAAGTACTTTACTGCACCTGATAGAGCACAGAAGCTGAACGAATTCATCAACCTCAAACAAGGAGGAATGTCAGTGGCGGATTACATCCGCAAGTTCGAGCAACTCTCAAGGTTTGCGCCGCATATAGTGGCTACAGATGAACTGAAGATCGAACGTTTTCTGGAAGGTCTCAAACCCGAGATCTTCCGAAATGTAAGCATGTACGATACCGAGGGAAAGACATACGCTCGTATCGCTGAACGAGCAGTATTAGCAGAGCAAGCAGAGAGTAGAGTTACCAAGGCTCAAGATGCAAAGCGACGGGCAGAAGTGCAACAAGGAGGAGGGAATCAGAAACGCCCGTTCTTTGGCAAGAATCTGAACAATCATGGAAATCAACCAGGCCAGCAGAACTGGAGACCGAGGCCAAACCAAGGACCAGCTAACGTTTCAAACCGACCCCTAACACTGTACCTCAGTGTCGGCAGTGTGGGCGCTATCACTACGGACTATGCCATGGGCCAAGACCAAACCCAACTCCCCAGTGCTTCCGGTGCGGAAAGATTGGCCACTATGCCAGGGTCTGTAACGAAGAGATACCGCAAGTTCCAACCCAACCTTTAATCCGACCTCCACCAGTACCAGCACGAGGTTTTACTCTAACGAATGAGGAGGCCGAAGCAAATCCTTCTGTGGTCACGGGTACGTTGACTATCTATAACGTGCCCACCTCTGTGTTAATTGACTCTGGGGCCACACATTCATTTGTGTCAGCCAAATATGTGGAAAAGGTGGGAGTTTCTCCTACCTTAGCTGAGTGCAATTACATAGTTACCCTACCACACGGTGATCCGACGCGCACTAACCAAGTGCTGGAAGGATGCTCCGTTAACATTGAGGGTAGAGATCTGAGCGTCGACCTGATTGTGATCCCAATGAATGACTATGATGTTTATCTTTGGGATGGATTGGCTCTCGAGATATGGAGCCATTATAGATTGTCACAAGAAGGTCGTAAAATTTCAACTGCCCGAAGAAGAGGTGTTTACTTTTTTGGGAAAAACTACTATGAATCGTATTCCGCAAAGCTCTGCGTTGAAGGCTCAACGACTGCTGAGGTCCGGTTGTGAGTCTTATCTAGTATATTCGGTGAAGGCAGAGGAGTTACCTCAGCCAGAACTGAAGGATGTACCGATAGTTAATGAGTATACTGATGTATTTCCCGATGATCTCCCGGGGTTACCCCCTGATCGAGAAATACAGTTTACGATAGATCTGATGCCGGGGTCCGCCCAATCTCCAAAGCTCCCTATCGACTAGCGCCGAACGAATTGAAAGAATTGAAGGAACAGCTAGAGAACTTGTTGCAGAAAGGGTTTATTCAGCCCAGCTTTTCACCGTGGGGAGCACCAGTCCTATTCGTGCAAAAGAATGACGGGTCGATGCGACTGTGTATAGACTATCGGGAATTGAACAAGATCACGATCAAGAATAAATACCCGTTACCGAGGATCGATGATCTATTCGACCAACTACAGGGTGCTACGGTTTTCTCGAAAATTGACCTCCGTTCGGGATACCATCAGTTGAAGATCAGGGAGGTAGATGTTCCTAAAACCGCATTCAGTACAAGGTACGGCCATTACGAGTTTCTGGTCATGCCTTTGGACTAACAAATGCTCCAGCTGCTTTTATGGACTTGATGAATCGAGTTTTAAGAACTATCTCGACCGTTTCGTAATCGTCTTTATTGACGATATCCTGATCTATTCTAAGACGGGGGAGGAACACGAGAATCATTTACGAATCGTCTTAGGAACCCTGCGAGAGAAACAGCTCTATACCAAATTCAAGAAATGCGAATTTTGACTTGAGCAAGTAGCCTTCTTGGGACACGTGATTTCTGGGAGTGGAATCTCCGTGGACCCGAGTAAGATTGAGGCCGTGAACAATTGGCCACGACCAACTACTCCGACCGAGGTTCGAAGTTTTCTAAGACTTGCGGGATATTACCGTAAGTTCATAGCTGACTTCTCTAGCATTGCCTCGACTCTGACGAACTTGACCAGAAAGAACGTACCTTTCAAGTGGTCTGAAGCTTGCGAACAAAGTTTTCAGGAGCTGAAGAATCGACTCACTTCTGCTCCTATTCTGACTATACCATCGGGAACTGGTAGATTCTCAGTCTATAGTGATGCCTCGAAAAACGGACTGGGATGCGTGCTGATGCAAAATGGAAAGGTGATCGCTTATGCTTCACGGCAACTAAAAGAATACGAAAAGAACTACCCAACCCATGACATAGACCTTGCAGCAGTCGTCTTCGCCTTGAAGATTTGGAGACACTACCTTTACGGAGAACGGTGCGAAATCTTTACAGACCATAAGAGTCTGAAATATTTCTTCACCCAGAAAGAGCTGAATATGAGACAACGACGATGGCTGGAACTTGTAAAAGACTACGACTGCGTTATTAATTATCATCCGGGCAAAGCGAACGTAGTCGCAGACGCGCTTAGTCGAAAGGCGATGAGTACGGAGTTGCACAGGCTTGGAGTGGAAATAGTCAATTTAGGTGAACTCGAAACGCGACTAGCAACGCTGACTCTTCAGTCGACGTTGCTAGAACGAATTCAAAAAGCACAAGAAGAGGATGAATTCTACCTAAAGGCAAAGGATACACTACCCGAAGACTTCGAAATCCGGGCAGACGGAACCTGTTATACAAGAATCGGCTATACGTGCCCCATGACGAGGAGTTACGACGAGCGATAATGACAGAGGCGCACGCAACAACATACTCTGTACATTCGGGAGCTACAAAGATGTACCAAGATTTGCGGATGATATATTGGTGGCCGGGAATGAAGAAGGATATAGCCACGTACGTAAGTAGATGTATGACGTGCCAGCTGATCAAAGCAGATCATCAGCGACCAGCTGGAACTCTGCAGCCTTTACCTATTCCTGAATGGAAATGGGACCACATCACGATGGACTTCGTCGTTGGTTTGCCTAAAACGACGAAAGGCCAAGATGCTATTTGGGTGATTGTTGATCGCCTAACCAAATCAGCCCATTTCATTCCTATCAGTTCTACTTTATTAGGATATTTAGTGATTGTGTCAATAGTTTAAGTCTTGGGATTTATATTGTAATTATCCTTTAGCTTGGGCTTTGGACTAGAATGTAATTATTTAATTTTGGTGTTTGGGTCTTAATATACCTAGGGTTAATGTGGTATATAAGGTGTTACCAACACCATTTGAAAGCTAATCAAAGATCAAAAGGCTAACCCAAGTTTTCACACACTACACACACTACAAGGTGAGAAAGTCTCCCTTTTCATTCCATCAAAGCCTCTTTGATTCCTTGTTTGGTGCATTCGGGACCAACAAGTGGTATCAGAGCAAACGTGGATCGATCTGCATTGATTTGAATCCAGTTTCGTTCGATTCCAAGAAAGATCAAAGGTGTTTTGGATAAAAATCACTTTCGGGCATTTTGAACTCGTTTTGGGGTATTTTTGCTTTGTTTTTGTGTTTAAAACCAACCCCCAGATTGATTCTATGCCTAAGATGTTTTTAAACACTTTGGATCAGTTTTAACGAGTTTTGAGCAAGATTGAAGCAAAAACTTTTCAGAAAAAGGACATCTCGGCCATTTTCTGTTTTGATCGATTTGACCAATTTCTTGTTGTTTTTAGCTCACAAATCGGTCGATTATGTGTTTAGGGAAGAATTTCTGAAGGTTAGGATCAAGTTTGAGCGATTTTGGTTGAGATTTGAGCAAGAACGGGACGATTTTCTGGCAAAACGCGTGAAAGCAATGGAACAGTACTTAGCTCGTTCTTGACCGCGAAATTTTGTGCTTAATCGTTCAAGTCCGCGAAATTTCCATATCCGCGAAAGTTGATCCCGAGAATTTATCTTCAAAACCGCGAAACTTTTACTTATACTGCATTTTTTCGCAACTGCCTACTTGCAAAACCGAGAATCTTTAAACCGCGAAACTTTCACTTACACTGCATTTTTCGCAACTGCCTACTTCAAAAATCCGAGACACTTTCATCTGCGAAATTTGCTTACACTTCATAATCCGAGAAATTCCATATCCGAGAAAGCTTGTTCCGCGAATTTTTCTGAGCCGCGAATTTTTTTTTTTTTGCCGAGAACTTTCGAAATTCTTATATCCGAGAAACTTTATATGCGAGAAATTTCATTTCAAGAATTTATTCAAACCGCGAAATTTTCATAACTTGTGAAATTTACTTGCGAAGATTTAAAATTCTCAACATGCGAAATTTCTATAACTTGCGAAAGTTTCTTGCGAAGCTCTAAAAATTTTTAACTTGCGAAAGTTTTATAACGTGCGAAATTTTCTTGCGAAGCTTCAAAAATTCTCAACTTGCGAAAGTTTATAACTCGCGAAATTCTCTTGCGAAACTTTAAATCCTCAACTAGCGAAATTTTTATAACTTACGAAGTTTTCTTGCGAAGCTTTAAAAATTCTCAACTTACGAAATTTTTATAACTTGCGAAATCTTCAACTTGCGAATTTTTCTAACATGTTAAATTTTCTAGTGTTGAAATTTTCTCGGGTTAAATCTTTCCAAACTTATTTAAGATTTGATCCTTACACTTTAGTCCTATCACCCTAGACCACTTTTGACATAAAATAATTTTTCTCGCCTCAAATCTCGTTTTAAATTTCTAGAACTTCTCCTAATTTCAAGATATATTTTCTCTTCATACATTATCGACCATCACACACGCTCACTTAGTTCTAAGAAATTCTTTAAACAATTTTATTCTCAAAACTCTACACGTTAAACTCGTATTTCTCATCTCGTTCGTTACTAACTTTCTTATCTATACAAGATCAAAACCACGGACGATTCGACTGCACCAACCATGTCTACCACGAATGACATCTCAACAGTGGGCTCCGACACCAGGCCTCCGATGCTGCGACAAGGCGACTACAGCATATGGACAAACCGGTTCCTCACGTTCATCAGGAACAAAGGCGCACCACTCTCTCAATACCTTCTGGACTCCATCTTCAACGGCCCAGCACAGTTCTGGACAATCATCCCTGCACAGCCAAACGCAAACCCTCCCATGGATGAACGCCGCACTCCAAGAGGTCCCATCAATGAGGATGAAGAGGCTCGCGTACAGGCCGATGAGACTGCCAAAGGATATCTCTTCCAGGCTATGGGAAACGAGGTCTACGCTCACATTGAGTGCTGCACAACTGCTAAGGAAATATGGGATGAGCTCGTGGCAATCATGGCAGACACAATTGAGAGTGCTCAAGGGAGGAAATCAGCATGTCTCTCGCAGTATGAACACTTCCAGGCCTATGAAGGAGAGGAACTGCGTGACACATACCTCCGATACTTGAAGGTCATCAATGAACTCAAGAAAGCCAGGATCTCGAGAGACAAATTCGATATCAACAACCGCTTCCTTGGTAGCCTCAAACCACATGGGGCAATGCAATCGTAATGATGATTCAGAGTAAGGACCTCTCCAACACTTCCATCCACGCTCTTTATGACAGTCTGTTTGCCTATGCTCCCTACGTGCAACCCCATTCCGCCAACACTCGAGTCGACCCACTGGCCCTCCTCTCGAACAAGACCAATGAACGATCTTCCACCACTAAGACCAAACAGAACAAAGGGAAGCTACCAGCTACTGTATCGGGCACTCCTTCAGGATCCGAAGCTGACACAGAATCTGATGAAGATGTTCGTGATCTACGCAAACAACTGGCAATGCTCACTAAGATGGCCTCAAAGAAGCTCGGGAAAAAAATCCTCATCCTCCTGCAATCGCCAAAGAACATTTAGCGGCACCAAAAAGACCACTCCCACGGAGGAAGCTAAGCCGACAAAGAAAGAGGAGGAATCAGCACCCCAAAAGTCTGTGAAGTGCTTTCGATGTGGAAAGTCAGGCCACTTTGCCAAGGAATGCCACGCACCACGCGTCAAGGACTCTGGATACTACGACTGTAAGGCCAGATTGACTCGCAAAATGGAAAGTGGGAAAGTTCTTCTCACCGAAGAGTCTGAGTGGGTGAACGATACTTCAGAAGACGAGGAGCCTAAGGATGAAGAATGCTGCATGGCAAGGCTGGTCGAACAGGACGAGGACGAGGAGATGGTTGACATCAGTGAGAACACAGCTAAGACTCCCATCAACGCTGAGTCTGAGGTACGAATCTCACAACTCGATGATGTGTTTAATCACCGACACACCATTAACAAACCCACCATAGACGCTAAGGAATATAATGAACTTAAGCTAAAATTTGAAAACAACTATGCCTTACTTAGTCTAAAAGTAGAAGAGCTTGCATGTGCAAACGAACGTCTAATGGCCTCTGAAGCGTTAGTCAAACGTCTGCAAAGCAAGAACAAACAAAGTGAGATTAAGGTTAAGGAAACTACACTAGCCATCAGTCATGTGAAACTTCTCGCCTCCTGACGGCCTCCCAATATGAACTGGTTACGAAGGAAAGAGTTAGGCTATACCGCAAGGTGAAAGAACTTGAAGAGCAACTTCACCTTAGAAAAAAGGCCGCAAACATCTTATGCCTATTGAACCAACCAGTTGAAACAGAATTCTACGACGCCCGGATGGGAATCGGCCTGGCCAGCAACTGCGATCCAACGCCGCTAATTGTTAAAAGGTATAACATGTACAGTACATCATTCCTACAAACGAGGAAGGGTACTCCCTCGCAGCTCATGCCGTTTGTAAGATCCTCCTCCGTTGTTCTTTCGGAAGAAAAGAGGGAACAAAACATTCTCTGGGTAGAAATCGCGTACGACTACACGGAATTGAATGCTAGTGATAAGACTAAAAAACCTTCACTCTCCGAAGACATCAAGTCTCAGTTCCCAACCGAAAGAACAGGAAATCGCTTTCCGAGAAGCACTTTCTCGCATCTATGTCCCAGAGAAACTTCTGATCATAGCAGAACTAGAACGAACCATAGATGAGAAGCGGAAAGCCTTTGCAAAAGAACGAGAAGATCTACTTTACAAAATCTTTACCCTAGAACAATCTCACAATACGAACAAAAAGAGCACTTATTGAAGGGCGAGAGTTTGGATTCCAGCGTCATTCAACTTTTCTTGAGGTAGCTTCATTTATTTTTAGTTTAAATTTAACGTTAAATTTTATTGACCGTCGTCCCATTAATTGTAGGTATCTTCGTTTGGATTGGCGTCGGAGATTGCGTGCTTCAACCCTAATAGGTTAAGCTTGATGAACACGAAACCCTCGAAAGTCGAATATATGACTACAGTTTTTAAAAATTCGTATAACTCATCGACGTACTTCTTCGCGCCTTACTGTGAGGGTAAGTATAAGATTTGCTTTATTATTTTATATTTAAAGTTTTTATTTTACATAGTATGTTTTGTTGTATTTATAGTGATCATTGGATACTGTTGGTCATCCATTATGCCGCGAACACTGTATATGTTTTCGATTGGCTGGCACCTAAGGTTGGGTGAAAGATTGGAATTCGTGATCACGTGAACAAGTAAGTGCAATATAAAAGAACAACATGGTATCTTTATTTTTAATAGATGCTTCTAATATATCTTTTGATTTCATTGCATTGAAGATTTCGACAATGTTTGGAGCGGCTCAAGTTATGAAGAAGTCTTCCTCTACTACTTGGAAAGCATGCAAGGTTCTCAACTCTTTTGAGCATTTCTATTAAAATTATACGATTAGGTTATAATAAGATATTTGTTTAAACATAGTGCCCCACGCCAACCACCGGGTGATAGTCAACTATGTGGAAACTTCGTCATGCTCTACATGTACGACATTGCGAGAAATACGGCTATCAAACCCAAAATCTGTCAAGGTACGATAAAGTTGAAGCTTTGATATCAAATATATTTAGTTGTAACGTTTATGAATCGTGTTCATATTTTAGGAATTGGAGCACGCTGTCTACGTCAAAGAGACGCATGAAGAAATTCTAGAGTTGTGGGCGAAACACTTCATTGAAGTATGTTCTGCAACAAAGCACATCGTTTTTAGGTGAAGACTTTGAACATTGTTATGTATTGCTCACTTGAGACTTAGGTTGTTTTGTGATTATGTTATTGAGATGTTTATGATTTTATTGGGTTGAACTTTCTTGTGTGTGTCGTATATCATTGAGCCTTATTTATTTTGGGATTGTCGGGCTGTTTATTATATATACAGGTTTTTGGTATTAGAAAACAAATATTATATTTAAAAAATTAAATTACCAATTGGCGAATGTTCCAAACAAGGGTCGCCAATCCTGTCGACTACGGGCGACTGTTTAAAGGAAACAGTCGCCATCCTGTCGACAATCGGCGACTTTTATGAGCTCAACATTCGCCAATACCACGATTATGGGCGAATGTTGTGAGATTAACAGTCGCCCATACCTCGTTTATTATTTATATTTTTTTTAGTTTTTTATGCGTATGGGCGACTGTTATAGAAGCAACAGTCGCCAATACCTAGATTATTGGCGACTGTTACGGAACAACAGTCGCCAATCCTCGATTATTGGCGACTCTTAACAACAGACGCCAATGGCCATGGGTATGTGCGTTCGGTGTCCGTCGGCGACCCCGAGCAACAGTCGCCCATACTTGATAACAACAGTCGCCAAAAGTCAATACTGTACTAGTGTTTATGTTTTCGATAATTGAACACTTATCTAACAATTTCGGATATCAAAGAAACACTAAGTAAGAAACCTTAGTTGAGAAAGAACAACGAACGCAGAGCAAGGTTAGGAGAGTAAGAAGGAATTCGTTGAGCTTACGAGTTTTACACTTAACGAATAGGGTTTTGAAATTAAGGTATGTACGAGTTCTTCTTCATGCTTATTAAATTTAGTATGTATATATATGTCTTCAATATACATATATGTCTTTAACGTATAACTGAAAATGGTTGAAGAATTCAAAACTGTCAAGATTAGAAAACGTAAATCTGTGAAGGTTCAGTTATAATCATAGGTGTTAAGTAACGAATTGTAATCTTTAACTATGGTGATGTATACATATATTTGCTAATCTTAGACCGTACTTTCTGGAATAAAATGATTTTTCGAGGTAACTATAATAGTGAGGTAGCTAAAAAACCCTAACCTTAGAAGCTTAGTACCGATCATGTGGGTTTGTCCTAGGAGTGTTAGTGACTATTGGTACAAGAAATATTAATGATGGGATGAAATTCGATAGTTGCTTCATGAGATTAGATGGATATATGATTGTATACTAATTGAAGGAAGATGTCGAGATTAGCATAGAAAGTCGAGAGGTACATATATAGAAAGATTTCGAGTTGATAGATTTCGAAATAGATAAATAGGATAGATGTCGAGATATCGGTAACAGAAAAGACCTCGAGATGTTTGTTTTCGACATTAGTATTAGTTCAATGAAAGACCTCGACATTTGTAAAATTCCGACACTTTATAGAGTTAGTAAAATTTCGATATTGTTTGTATATATAAGGAGGTCTCGACATTTATATAATTTCGATATAGGATAGTTATCAAGAAATCGAGATTATAATTTTTTTCAACATTAGTATGAGTTCGATAAAATCTCGGTATTAGTAAGATCTCGATAGGGCTCTTGATAGTTATAAGATTTCGACAAACTTATATAGTAAGATCTCGACATCATCATAGACAGAATTCGACATAAGATCTCGACATGTACAAAGTCTCGAGATATAATCAGAGTTTGACATTTACCTGTCAAAGAGCTCGACTAAATTCACTAAAGATCTCGACATCTATAAGATTTCGAGATTTGATGGATGTCGACATTTACAAGAATTTTGGTACTTATGTTAAAAACATTTTGATACTATCTATGCCAAAGTTGTCGATATTTAGTAATTTTTAGGTTAGTATTTTGATAATTAAGGTTCGAGAATTTTAGTATCTGACTTAAAATATTTATATATATATTTATTATATTCAGAGGAGCGATATATAGGGACTACGCCACCTTCTATTTGACTGTAGCGGAGGACAGGTAGGTGAATCATTTCATCTACGGCACGTAAATTCTTACCTCTATTCTGTGATTACGTGACTTATGTGATTTTACGTGTTTTACGTATGTTTTACATTATATCACGTTTCATGTGTTTCACGTATATGCATGACATCGCAAGACATGGTGAGGGATAATGACCACATTAGTAGTGACACCTTAAAACTTAAGTGTCGATTGAGGCGGTAGAGTGTGCCGATTTGGCAGTCAGACTCGTAGCAGAGTTGAGGTTGGACTCGCGGGGCACCTGACGGGAGACAGACGTGAGCGATCTGTCTACTCGGCGGAGCGCCCGAGGTGCAAACCGTCGGATGTGTTGTGTAGCGGAAGGGGCGACCTGATAGGAGGACGTTGACGTGATCGATCAGCACACTATCGGCGTGGGCACCGCAAGTCTGGCGTTAGCGACCAGGCGATATATTTTATTTTATTGCGTGCGAGGTGCCGAGTCCAGCCTGGGGCCATGATATTGAGATACGATAGAATGTGGGAACGAGCGTGCATTATATCATGTGGTGAGATATTGGGATTGGGTTGAGTGCACACTTGCATACACGCATTTATTCACCTACTGGGCAAATCGCTCAGTGTTTACGTGTTGTAGGTACTGAGTCCGACGCTGATACGCGTCGTGACTGTGGCGGCTGGTGGCGGTGCTCCATGGCTTTTGAGGGCGGGGCGTACATGGATGAAGACCTGTGGAGCGGCGATAGAGTTTTTGACCTTTTGACATTTTGGGGCTTCAGCCCATTGTATAGATAATATTTTGTTGTATTATAATATCTTTTAGAGAAAGTTTTAATTAGACGGGCCTTCCGTGGCTTACGCTGCGGAAATCCGCCAATAATCCTAATTAGAAAGTACGGTCGCCACAGGTGGTATCAGAGCTTCGACTTTGGATTCTGAGACTGTCCATGTACTGCCGCTCAAAGCCTGGAGACCAGCCTAGCCTGTAAGTTTAATATTGATTTGTTATTACGTGTTATTTGATTTGTGCTTTATGTGAATAATTGTAGAAATAGATAAAATGCCGAAGGGACGTCGAGAGGTAGGTAGCTCTAGTCGTAGGGCGGGTCTGAATCCCCATCGATGACGACCGCTCTATTATTCATCAATTGACCAATCCGACGACAGTGGGATCAAATCAACGACTTGATCCATCACCGAAGCTCGTCGGAACATTCCCCGCAGCTTGATCGAGTAGAAGTAATCGGGGAACGATTTCGAAAGCTAAACCCCCCAATATTCAACGAAGCCACCAATCCCGCGGTGGCTGAAGATTGGATAGGCACATAGAGGATATGTTCATCTATAGTCGAGTGCCTGACAACGAAAAAGTCCTGTGTGCCGTTTCCCTTTTCCGAGAGAATGCACGCTATTGGTGGAATACCGTAAAGGTGTTGGAGAGCCCAATCACTACGACTTGGAAAGGTTTAGGGAGCTTTTCTTCAACAAATACTTTACGGCGCATGATAAAACAGATGATGTACGAGTTCATGAGGTTGAAGCAAGGGAGCATGCCAGTGTGGAGTACATCCGTCGATTTGAAGAATTATCTCGATTTGCTCCGCAGTTAGTGGCGACTAATTCATTGAAAGTGACCAGGTTCATCAAGGGACTTAAACCCGAAATCTATCGGGATTTAAGTATTGTAGGTGCACGCCACTAGAGTTTATGCAAGTAACGGAACGTGCCCTAATCGCGGAACAAGCAGAGTCGTGGTGGTGGAAGCCCAGGAAGCAAAAAAAGAAGAGGAGGGGCCCAACAAGGAAGCGGAGGAGATAGAAATGCCAATTCTTCGGCAAGGTCCTAATACCCAATGGAACCGTCAGGGCCAACAAAACTGGCGACCGAGACCAATGCAGGACCGATCAATATCCCCAATCCACCTCAAAATGTTGCGCCCCAGTGTCGACATGCGGACGTTACCATTTCGGGGACTGCTATGGAACAAGACAGATTCCGCATGTTTCAGGTGCGGAAAATTGGTCATTTTGCTAGAGCTTGTACGGAGATTTACCCCTAGTACGTAACCCGGCCCAACCGCCGATTCGACCTCCACCCGTTCCCGCGAGAGTTTTTACTTTGACAAATGAGGAGGCCGAGGCGAACCATTCTGTTGTGACGGTACGTTAATATCTATAACGTGCCCACTTCTGTGCTTATTGATTCTGGAGCCACACATTCATTTGTGTCGGCTAAGTACGTGGCGAAGGTAGGAATATCCCCTACCTCCTCCGAATGCAACTATGTAGTTACTCTACCTCATGGGATCGACGCATACCAACCAAGTACTGCGAGGATGCGTCGTAAGTATTGAGGGTAGGAACTTGAGTGCCGACCTGATTGTAATCCCGATGAACGACTACGATGTCATCTTCGGGATGGATTGGCTTTCAAGATATGGAGCCATCATCGATTGCATCAAGAAGGTCGTTAAATTCCAGCTGCCTGAAGAAGAAGCATTCACTTATTCGGGTAAAGCGAATAAGAATAGTATTCCACGGATATCAGCTCTAAAGGCTCACCGACTTTTGAGGTCAGGTTGTGAGTCTTATCTCGTATACGCGGTGAAGGTAGAGGATTTACCTCAACCGGAACTAAAAGACGTACCCGTAGTCAATGGATACGCTGATGTATTTCCCGATGATCTCCCGGGGTTACCCCCTGATCGTGAAATACAGTTCACAATAGATCTAATACCTGGGTCAGCCCTAATCTCTAAAGCCCCTTACCGTTTAGCACCAAATGAGTTAAAGGAATTGAAGGAACAGTTAGAAGACCTACTATCTAAGGGGTTTATCCAGCCGATTTTTTCGCCGTGGGGCGCACCCATTCTTTTTGTGCGAAAGAAAGATGTCGATGTGACTGTGCATCGACTACAGGGAGTTGAATAAGATCACGATAAAAAATAAATACCCTTTGCCAAGGATCGATGATCTGTTCGATCACTACAAGGAGCTACGGTGTTTCTCGAAAATTGACCTCCGTTCGGGATACCATCAGTTGAAGATCAGGGAGGTAGATGTTCCTAAAACCGCATTCAGTACGAGGTACGACCATTACGAGTTTTTGGTCATGCCTTTTTGGACTGACAAATGCCCCAGCTGCTTTTATGGACTTTGAGTCGAGTCTTTAAAATTACTTCCATCGTTCGTTATCGTCTTTATCGACGATATTCTGATCTATTCTAAGACAAGAGAAGAACACGAAAGCCATCTGCGAACCGTCCTAGGATTCTGCAAGAGAACAGCTCTATGCCAAATTTAAGAAATGCGAATTTTTGCTTGAGCAGGTGGCCTTTCGGGGACACGTGATTTCTGGGAATGCAATCTCTGTGGACCCGAGTAAGATCGAAGCTGTGAATACTGGCCACGACCTACTACTCCTACTGAGGTCCGAAGTTTTTCTAGGACTTGCGGGATATTACCATAAGTTCATAGTTGACTGTTCAAGTATTGCTTCAACTTGACGAATCTTAAGAGGAAGAATGTACCTTTCAAGTGGACTGAAGCATGCGAGCAAAGCTTCCAAGAGCTAAAGAAACGACTCACTACAGCCCCTGTTCTGACTATAACCCTCGGGACTAGAGGATTCTCGGTTTCACAGCGACGCCTCGAATAACGGCCTAGGATGCGTGCTAATGCAAAATGAAAGGTGATCGCATATGCTTCAAGACAGTTGAAAGAATACGAGAAGAACTATCCGACCCACGACCTAGAACTTGCAGCAGTCGTATTTGCCTTAATGATATGGCGACACTATCTCTACGGAGAAAGGTGTGAAAGTTTCACTGACCATAGAAGCTTGAAGTACATCTTCACCCAGAAGGAGTTTAAACATGCGACAACGACGATGCTGGATTATCAATTATCATCCGGGCAAAGCGAACGTAGTCGCAGACGCGCTCAGTCGAAAGGCGATTAACGCAGAATTGCACAGACTTGGAGTGGAAGTAGTTGACTTAGGTGAAGTTGAAATGAAACTAGCAACACTAACCTTCAGTCTACGTTGCTAGAGCGAATCAGAAAAGCTCAAGAAAGGGATGAACTTTATTTGAAGATAAAAGATGCACTTCCCGACGACTATGCAATCCGGGAAGACGGAACTTTACTTTATAAGAATCGGCTATACGTGCCTAGCTACGAGGAGTAACGACGAACGATAATGACAGAAGCGCACACAACCACCTACTCCGTACATCCGGGCTCGACTAAAATGTACCAAGACTTGCGAATCACGTATTGGTGGCCAGGAATGAAGAAGGATATCGCCACGTTCGTAAGTAAATGTATGACTTGCCAATCGATCAAAGCGGAACACCAGCGACCAGCTGGAACTCTGCAACCCCTACCGATTCCTCAATGGAAATGGGACCACATTACTATGGATTTCGTCGTTGGTTTACCCAAGACGACGAAAGGCCATGACGCTATCTGGGTGATTGTCGACCACCTAACTAAATCGCTCATTTCCTTTCTATCAATTCTACTTTTGCCATGGAACGCTACGCTGAATGTGTATTCAGGAAATTGTTCGACTCCATGGAATTCCAATTTCTATCGTCTTGGATCGAGATTCGAGATTCCTATCGAACTTTTGGCAGAGCTTACATAAAGCTATGGGAACCAAACTCTCGTTCAGTATTGCATATCATCCCCAGACCGACGGCAGTCTGAACGAACAATCCAAACCCTTGAAGATATGTTACGAGCCTGCGTGTTGGACTTCAAAGGAAACTGGAGCAAGTATCTACCACTGATCGAGTTCTCCTACAATTACAGTTTCCATGCTACGATCGGAATGGCGCCATACGAGGCATTATACGGGCACAAGTACCGACACCAGTCCATCGGAACGAAATCGGCGAACGAACTTTGTTGGGACCAGATATGATCCGTGAGACAACAGAAGCTGTAACGAAAATTCGGGAGAGGATGCGAACGGCTCAGAGTCGTAGAAGAGTTATGCATATCATCGACGACGACCCTTGGAGTTCGCAGAGGTGACCAAGTGTTTCTAAAGATCTGCCCAATGAAAGGAGTAAGCGTTTTGGAAAGAAGGGCAAGCTAAGTCCCAGATACATAGGCCCCTTCAAGATAGTCAAACGAGTTGGCGAGTTTGCTTATCAGTATAATTACAGGCTTCCCTATCGCAAGTTCACGACGTATTTTCACGTATCAACATTACGAAAATACGTCATGGACCCAAGCCATGTGATCCAGAACGAACTTCTCTATCAACAGCTCAAGCCTGACTTAATTTACGAGGAGAAGCCCGTAGAGATTTTGATGTACGAGTCGAAACGACTACGGAATACGATTATTCCGTTAGTTAAGGTTTTGTGGCGGAATCAATCAATTGAGGAAGCCACGTGGAGCGTGAGGATGATATGCGAATTCATTATCCCGAGTTATTTCAGTCGGCGTAATTTCGGGGACGAAATTCTTTTTAGGGGGGAGAATGTAATATCCAAAAAATTTAATATGGAATACTGATGATATTATAATATAATTTTGTGAATTTGGGAAGTCTGACAAAGAATTCAAATTACAAATATATATACATATATCCTTATAGTTCCGAATTAAATCTTTTATGAGATTAAGATAAAATTTGGGCTATATTTAATTGGCCTATTTCTCGAAACAAAACTCAAACCATAAAGAAGTGATAAGTAATAACATTACTTGAATCCAAAGTAAACTAACGTCATCATTTACTTGTCCCATCGTTTATGTTTTCGATAATTGAACACTTATCTAACAATTTCGGAGATCAAAGAAACACTAAGTAATAAACCTTAGATGAGAAAGAACAACGAACGCAGAGCAAGGTTAGGAGAGTAAGAAGGAATTCGTTTGAGCTTACGAGTTTTACACTTAACGAATAGGGTTTTGAAATTAAGGTATGTACGAGTTCTTCTTCATGCTTATTAATTTAGTATGTCTAATATGTCTTCATATACATATATATCTTTACGTAATAACTGAAAATGGTTGAAGAATTCGAAAACTGTCAAGATTAGTCTGTGAAGGTTCAGTTTATAATCATAGGTGTTAAGTAACGAATTGTAATCTTTAACTACGGTGATGTATACATATATTTGCTAATCTAGGCCGTATCACTTTCTGGAAATAAAATGATTTTTCGAGGTAACTATAATAGTGAGGTAGCTAAGAAAACCCTAACCTTAGAAGCTTAGTACCGATCATGTGGGTTTGTCCTAGGAGTGTTAGTGACTCTTGGTACAAGAAATATTAATGATGGGATGAAATTCGATAGTTGATTCATGAGGATTAGATGTCGATATATGATTGTATACTAATTGAAGAAAGATGTCGAGATTAGCATAGAAAGTCGAGAGGTACATATATAGAAAGATTTCGAGTTCATGAGGATTAGATGTCGATATATGATTGTATACTAATTGAAGGAAGATGTCGAGATTAGCATAGAAAGTCGAGAGGTACATATATAGAAAGATTTCGAGTTGATAGATTTCGAAATAGATAAATAGGAAGATGTCGAGATATCGGAATAGAAAAGACCTCGAGATGTTGTTTTCGACATTAGTATGAGTTCAATGAAAGACCTCGACTTGTAAAATTTCGACACCTTATAGAGTTAGTAAGATTTCGATATTGTTTGTATATATAAGGAGGTCTCGACATTTATAATATTCTATATAGGATAGTTATCAAAGAAATCGAGATGTATAATAGTTTTCAACTTTAGTATGAGTTCGATAAAAGATCTCGGTATTAGTAGATCTCGATAGGGCTCTTGATAGTTATAAGATTTCGACAAACTTATATAGCAAGATCTCTACATCATCATAGACGGAATTCGACATAAGATCTCGACATGTACAAAGTCTCGAGATATAATCAGAGTTCGACATTTACCTGTCAAAGAGCTCGACAATTCACTAAAGATCTCGACATCTGTAAGATTTCGAGATTTGATGGATGTCGACATTTACAAGGAATTTTGGTACTTATATTAAAAACATTTTGATATTGTCTACGCCAAAGTTGTCGATATTTAGTATAGGAATTTTAGGGTTTCCATTATTTTAAGATTTTTGATATTTTTAGTATTTTGATAATTAAGGTTCGAGAATTTTAGTATCTGACTTAACAATATATTAATAAAATATATTTGTTATATTCAAGGAGCGATATATAGGGACTACGCTACGCCAGACCTTCTATTTGACTGTAGCGGGAGGACAGGTAGGTGAATCATTCATCTACGACACGTAAACCCTTACCTGCTATTCTGTGATTACGTGACTTATGTGATTTACGTGTTTTACGTATGTTTTATATGATATCACGTTTCATGTGTTTCACGTATACGCATGACATCGCAAGACATGGTGAGGGATAATGACCACATTAGTAGTGACACCTTAAGACTTAAGGTGTCGATTCAGCGGGGTAGAGTGTGCCGATTTTGGCAGTCAGACTCGTAGCAGAGTTGAGGTTGGACTCGGGGGCACCTGACGGGAGACAGACGTGAGCGATCTGTCTATTCGGGCGTGAGCGGCCCGAGGTGCAAACCGTCGGATGTGTTGTGTAGCGGAAGGGGCGACCTGATAGGAGGACGTTGACGTGATCGATCAGCGCACTATCTGTAATACCCGTAAAATTAATACGAGATTTTTGATGTAACTAAATATATGATTAACTGAAATTTACATAAATATGTATATTTAAGAGTTAATTTAATATGAAATATTTAAGGAAATTAGATCAAGAAGCATGATTGGGGATAAGTCATTTGGCCATATATGAAGTAATAATATTCATTAAGGCCCAAGGGCTTCAATTAAGATAAGCATGACCACTTTAGATAATGATCAAGTTTGCTTGAACCTTGGGGAAAACACGTCATTTCTATTCGCCACCTTGTCCCATCAATTCCTTGGGATGGTCTAATATCTATTCAACAGCTTTTATATCATAAAACCATTAAGTAAAAACAAAAGCTAAGAAAAAGGAAGAAACACGTTAAGTTGAACGAAACCCTCAAACAAGGTGCAACACATAAGGAGACAATTTCGAAAGTCTGAACCTTGAAGTAAGGTATAATTTCTTATTTTCAGCATACTTAACTCACGTTAATAGCCATGAGCATTTACGTAGTTAGGTGATAAATAGAGAAATATCTTTATCATGTTGGAAAACCTTAGAATGAAATAACCTTGAGTCTCGAACAATGTTAAGTTTTTGGCTGTGGAATATTGTAGAAAACCCTAGTTCCTTAATTATTCCTGTAGGGTCATAAGGATTTATGTAGTGAAAACTCTAATAATTTTGAAACTAACACGGTTCTTGAGGAATTTTGCAAAGTCTTGCTTCTTCAATACGATTAACTTTCGGATCCTTAGTATTTAAAATATTTTCAGTACATGAAATTGTTAAGGAGGGATAAGTTCGATAGGTGCTTAATGAGAATTTGAATGTCCCGACAGGAACTGTAGTTGTTTGCAGATATTTGAAATATATGTCGATATATGATAATGATAGAAAATGTCGAGATGTAGTGGTAAGAAGTCGAGAGGCATATATTTATTAGGAAGATAGATGTCGACATTTATAATGATAGAAAATGTCGAGAGGCATATATTTATATATATATATAATAGATAGATGTCGATATATAAGTAGTGATAAGAAGATGTCGAAATACTCAGTAGATAGAAGTCGAGACACATGGTATAATAGGAAGATATCGACATCAATAAGATATCGACACAACCTAACTTTAACACTATTTGAAAAATGTCGATATCTATGTCTCGACATTTATATAATGTCGAGGTAGGATAGTTATAAAAATGTCGAGGTGTGCTAACATTAGTAAGGGTAAAATCTTGATATTATGTGCCTCGACATTTATTAGATATCTATATGATGGATCCCGAGATTTTTGTATAAATATATATATGGAGGTTTCGACATCTATAGGATGTCGATATGGCCTGAAGAGCTCGACATTTATTAGATATAGAGCTCGACATTTTTCAAGAGGTCCGACTTTTTCAAGAAATGATAGCCTCGACATTTTGTAGAAATTAATCTCGACATTTATTAGATGATTTCGACATTTTGGTTTAGTTAATAAATTTTCGGTATTTTAGAATTTCGTTATATTTAGGGATTTCAATATTTTAGGATTTATTTATTTTGGGAACTTAAAAACTTATACAGTCTAGCAAATATACTGATATGATAATATTTATTTATTCAGAGGATCGATATATAGGACTACTTCAGACCTTTTATTTGACGCTAGCGGGAGGACAGGTAGGTGGATTATCCATCTACGATACGTAACACAAATGTGGATTTATGTGTTTCCATGAGACTCTGTGATTTAAGTGACTTATGTGATTTACGTGTTTTACGGATGTTTTATGTGACATCACGTTTCATGTGTATCACGTATATGCATGACATCGCACACATGGTGAGGCATAATGACCACACTAGTGGTGACACCTTAAGACTTAAGGTGTCGATTGAGCGGGTAGTGTGTGCCGATATTGGCAGTCAGACTCGTAGCGGAGTTGAGGTTGGACTCGCAGGGCACCTGACGGGAGACAGACGTGAGCGATCTGTCTACTCGGGCGTGAGCGACCCGAGGTGCAAACCGTCGGATGAGTTGTGTAGCGGAAGGGGCGACCTGATAGGAGGACGTTGACGTGATCGATCAGCGCACTATCGGCGTGGGCACCGCTAGTCTGGCGTTAGCGACCAGACGATATATTATATTTATTGCGCGCGAGGTGCCGAGTCTAGCCTAGGGCCCTGATATTGAGATACGATAGAAATGTGAGGACGAGCGTGCATTATATCATGTTGCGAGAACTGGGAATTGGGATTGAGTGCACGGTGCATTGCATTTTATTCACCTACTGGGCAGTTTGCTCAGTGTTTTACGTGTTGTAGGTACCGAGTCTGACGCTGACACGCGTCAAGACTGAGGCGGCTGGTGGCGGTGCTCCACGGACTTTTGAGGGCGGGGCGGTACATGGATGAAGACCTGTGGAGCGGCGATAGGATTTTTAACCTTTTGACATTTTGGGGCTTCGGCCCATTGTACAGATACTATATGTAAAATATATTTTGTTGTATTATATATCTTTTAGGAAAAAGTTTTAATTAGACGGCCTTCCGCGGCTTACGTTGCGGAAATCCGCCAATAATCCTAATTAGAAAAGTAGGGTCGCCACAGGTGGTATCAGAGCCAGGTTTTAGATTCTGCAGACTGTCCATGTACTGCCGCTCAAAAGCCTGGAAAACCAGCCTGGCCTGTAAGTTCAATATTTGATTTCCTTATTATGTGTTATTTGATATGTGCTCTGTGTGAATAATTGTAGAAATAGATAAAAATGCCGAAAGGACGTCGAGAAGTAGGCAGTTCTAGCCGTAGGGCGGGGTCTGAATCCCCACCAAATGACGACCGCTCTACTATCCATCAATTGACCGATCTGATCCGACGACAGTCGGATCAAATCAACGACCAATCCATCACCGAAGCTCATCGGAACATTCCCCGCAACCTGAGCGAGTAGAATTAATCGGGGAACGATTTCGAAAGCTAAACCCCCCAATATTTACGGAAGCTACCAATCCTGCGGTGGCTGAAGATTGGATAGGCACCATAGAAGATATGTTTATCTATAGTCGAGTACCTGACAACGAAAAGGTTCTTTGTGCCGTTTCCCTTTTCCGAGAAATGCGCGTTATTGGTGGAACACCGTAAAGGTGTTGGAGAGCCCAATGACAATGACTTGGGAAAGATTTAGGGAGCTCTTCTTCAACAAATACTTTACGGCACATGATCAAGAACAAAGGATGTACGAGTTCATGAGCTTGAAGCAAGGGAGCATGCCGGTGGCGGAGTATATCCGTCGATTTGAAGAATTATCGCGATTTGCTCCGCAGTTAGTGGCGACTAATTCGTTGAAAGTGACCAGGTTCATCAAGGGACTTAAACCCGAAATCTATCGGGATTTAAGTATTGCGGGTGCACGACAACTAGAGTTTATGCAAGTAACTGAACGTGCCCTATTGCGGAACAAGCAGAGTCGGTGGTGGTGGAAGCACAGGAAGCAAAGAGAGGAGAGAGGCCCAACAAGGAAGCGGAGGAGATAAGAAACGCCAGTTTTTCGGCAAAGGTCCTAATACCCAATGGAATCGTCAGGGCCAACAAACTGGCGACCGAGACCAAATCAGGGACCGATCAACATCCCCAATCGACCTCAAAATGTTGCGCCCCAGTGTCGACAATGCGGGCGTTATCATTTCGGGGCCTGTTTTGGACAAGACAGATTCCGCCGTGCTTTAGGTGCGGAAAAATCGGTCATTTTGCTAGAGCTTGCACGGAGAATTTACCCCTAGTGCGGAACCCGGCCCAACCGCCGATGCGACCTCCACCTGTTCCTGCGAGAGTTTTTACTTTGACAAATGAGGAGCCGAGGCGAATCCTTCTGTTGTGACGGGTACGTTAATTATCTATAACGTGCCCACTTCTGTGCTTATTGATTCTGGAGCCACACATTCATTTGTGTCGGCTAAGTACGTGGCGAAGGTAGGAATATCTCCTACCTCATCTGAATGCAACTATGTAGTTACTCTACCACACGGGGATCCGACGCATACCAACCAAGTACTAAAAGGATGCGTCGTAGTTATTGAGGGTAGGAACTTGAGTGCCGACCTGATTGTAATTCCGATGAACGACTATGATGTCATCTTCGGAATGGATTGGCTTTCAAGATATGGAGCCATCATAGATTGTAACAAGAAGGTCGTTAAATTCCAGCTGCCTGAAGAAGAAGCATTCACTTTTTCGGGTAAAGTAAATAAGAATAATATTCCACGAATATCAGTTCTAAAGGCTCAACGACTCTTGAGGTCAGGTTGTGAGTCCTATCTCATATATGCGTGAAGGCGGAGGACTTACCTCAGCCGGAACTAAAAGATGTACCTGTAGTTAACGAATACTCTGATGTATTTCCCGACGATCTCCCGGGTTTACCCCCTGATCGAGAAATACAGTTCAAGATAGATTTGATACCAGGATCAGCCCAATTTCTAAAGCCCCTTACCGTTTAGCACCGAACGAGTTAAAAGAATTGAAGGAACAGCTGGAAGACTTACTATCTAAGGGGTTTATCCAGCGAGTTTCTCGCCGTGGGGCGCACCCGTTCTTTTTGTGCGAAAGAAGGATGGTTCGATGCGACTATGCATCGACTACCGAGATTGAATAAGATCACGATCAAGAATAAATACCCTTTGCAAGGATCGATGATCTGTTCGATCAATTGCAAGGAGCTTCGGTATTCTCGAAAATTGACCTCCGTTCGGGATACCATCAGTTGAAGATCAGGGAGGCAGATGTTCCTAAAACTGCGTTCAGTACGAGGTACGGCCATTACGAGTTTCTGGTCATGCCTTTTGGACTGACAAATGCCCCAGCTGCTTTTATGGACCTGATGAACCGAGTCTTTAAAGACTACCTCGATCGGTTCGTTATCGTCTTTATCGACGATATTTTGATCTATTCTAAAACAAGAGATGAACACGAAAGCCATCTACGAACCGTTTTAGGAATCCTGCGAGAGAAACAGCTCTACGCCAAATTCAAGAAATGCGAATTTTGGCTTGAGCAAGTAGCTTTCTTGGACACGTGATTTCCGGGAATGGAATCTCCGTGGACCCGAGTAAGATTGAGGCCGTGAACAATTGGCCACGACCTACTACTCCGACCGAGGTCCGAAGTTTCCTTGGACTTGCGGGATACTACCGCAAGTTTATAGCTGACTTCTCTAGCATCGCCTCAACACTGACGAACTTGACTAGAAAGAACGTGCCTTTCAAGTGGTCTGAAGCGTGCGAACAAAGCTTTCAGGAATTGAAGAAGCGACTCACTTCTGCCCCCATTCTAACAATACCATCGGAACTGGAGGATTCTCAGTCTACAGTGACGCTTCGAAGAATGGACTGGGATGTGTATTGATGCAGAACGGCAAGGTAATCGCGTATGCCTCCAGACAACTAAAAGAATACGAAAAGAATTACCCAACCCATGACTTAGAACTTGCAGCAGTGGTCTTCGCTTTAAAAATTTGGAGACATTATCTCTACGGAGAGAAATGTGAGATCTTCACAGACCATAAGAGTTTGAAGTATTTCTTCACCCAGAAAGAACTGAATATGCGACAGCGAAGATGGCTAGAACTCGTAAAAGACTACGATTGCGTCATCAGCTATCATCGGGTAAGGCAAACGTAGTCGCAGATGCGCTAAGTCGAAAAGCGGTGAATGCAGAGTTACAACAGCTTGGAATAGAGGTAGTTAATTTGGGCGAAGTTGAGGCAAGACTAGCAGCGCTAACTCTCCAACCTACGCTGCTAGAACAGATCAAGAAGACGCAAGAAGAGACGAACTCTACCTAAAAATGAAGGAGGCACTACCCGAAGATTTTAACATCCGAGAGGATGGAGTTTTGCTATACAAGAACCGTCTTTATGTACCTAACAACGAGGAGTTACGACGAACGATAATGACAGAGGCGCACGCAACAACGTACTCAGTACACCCTGGCGCGACAAAGATGTACCAAGACTTGCGAGTAACATACTGGTGGCCAGGAATAAAGAAAGACATCGCAGCGTTTGTAAACCGATGTATGACCTGCCAATTGATTAAAGCAGAACACCAGCGACCCGGTGGAACCCTACAACCTCTACCCATTCCGGAATGGAAGTGGGATCATATCACGATGGATTTCGTCGTTGGTTTACCCAAACGACGAAAGGCCACGATGCTATTTGGGTGATTGTTGATCGCCTGACCAAATCGGCTCATTTCCTTCCAATTAGTTCCACTTTTTCCATGGAACGCTATGCGGAGTTATATATTCAGGAAATCATCCGCCTCCATGGAATTCCAATCTCTATTGTCTCGGATAGAGATTCGAGATTTTTATCGAACTTTTGGCAGAGCCTGCAGAAAGCAATGGGTACCAAGCTCTCGTTCAGTACTGCTTACCATCCCCAGACCGATGGGCAGTCTGAACGAACGATTCAGACTCTCGAGGATATGCTACGGGCATGTGTGCTCGATTTCAAAGGAAACTGGAGCAAGTATTTGCCGCTCATAGAATTTTCATACAACAACAGTTTTCATGCTACCATCGGAATGGCGCCATACGAGGCTTTATATGGGCGTAAGTGCCGCTCTCCAATCCATTGGGACGAAATCGGCGAACGAGCCTTATTAGGACCAGATATGATTCGAGAAATGACAGAAGCTGTCACAAAATTCGAGAAGGATGCGAACCGCACAGAGTCGTCAGAAAAGTTACGCAGATCATCGACGACGATCTTTGAATTCGCAGAAGGTGACCAAGTATTTTTGAAGATTTCCCCGATGAAAGGAGTGAAGCGATTGGAAAGAAGGGCAAGCTAAGTCCAAGATACATAGGCCCGTTCAAGATTATCAGACGAGTCGGTGAAGTTGCATACCATTAGAATTACCACACCGGCTTCCCTATCACAAGTTCACGACGTATTTCACGTATCGACATTACGAAAATACGTCGCGGACCCGAGTCATGTAATTCAGAATGAGCTTCTTTATCAACAGCTCAAGCCTGACTTGAGTTACGAAGAGAAGCCTGTAGAGATTTTGATGTACGAGTCGAAACGACTACGGAATAAGACTATTCCGTTAGTTAAAATTTTGTGGCGGAATCAATCAGTTGAGGAAGCCACGTGGGAGCGTGAGGATGTATGAGAGTTCGTTATCCCGAATTATTCCAGTCGGCGTAATTTCGGGACGAAATTCTTTTAAGGGGGGGAGGATGTAATACCCGTAAAATTAATACGAGATTTTTGATGTACTAATATATGATTAACTGAATTTACATAAATATGTATATTTAAGAGTTAATTTAATATGAAATATTTAAGGAAATTAGATCAAGCATGATTGGGGATAAAGTCATTTGGGCCATATATGAAGTAATAATATTCATTAAGGCCCAAGGGCTTCAATTAAGATAAGCATGACCACTTTAGATAATGATCAAGTTTGCTTGAACCTTGGGGAAAACACGTCATTTCTATTCGCCACCTTGTCCCATCAATTCCTTGGGATGTCTAATATCTATTCAACATCTTTTATATCATAAAACCATTAAGTAAAAACAAAAGCTAAGAAAAAGGAAGAAACACGTTAAGTTGAACGAAACCCTCAAACAAGGTGCAACACATAAGGAGACAATTTTCGAAAGTCTGAACCTTGAAGTAAGGTATAATTTCTTATTTTCAGCATACTTACTCACGTTAATAGCCATGAGCATTTACGTAGTTAGGTGATAAATAGAGAAATATCTTTATCATGTTGAAAACCTTAGAATGAAATAACCTTGAGTCTCGAACAATGTTAGTTTTTGGCTGTGGAATATTGTAGAAACCCTAGTTCCTTAATTATTCCTGTAGGGTCATAAGGATTTATGTAGTGAAAACTCTAATAATTTGAAACTAACACGGTTTCTTGAGGAATTTTGCAAAGTCTTGCTTCTTCAATACGATTAACTTTCGGATCTTAGTATTTAAATATTTTCAGTACATGAAATTGTTAAGGAGGGATAAGTTCGATAGGTGCTTAATGAGAATTTGAATGGTCCCGACAGGAACTGTAGTTGTTTGCAGATATTTGAAATATATGTCGATATATGATAATGATAGAAAATGTCGAGATGTAGTGGTAAGAAGTCGAGAGGCATATATTTATTAGGAAGATAGATGTCGACATTTATAATGATAGAAAATTCGAGAGGCATATATTTATATATATATATAATAGATAGATGTCGATATATAAGTAGTGATAAGAAGATGTCGAAATACTCAGTAGATAGAAGTCGAGACCATGGGTATAATAGGAAGATATCGACATCAATAAGATATCGACACAACCTAAACTTTAACACTATTTGAAAAATGTCGATATCTATGTCTCGACATTTATATAATGTCGAGGTAGGATAGTTTATTAAAAATGTCGAGGTGTCTAACATTAGTAAGGGTAAATCTTGATATTATGTGCCTCGACATTTATAGATATCTATATGATGGATCCCGAGATTTTTGTATAAATATATATATGGAGGTTTCGACATCTATAGGATGTCGATATGGCCTGAAGAGCTCGACATTTATTAGATATAAGAGCTCGACATTTTCAAGAGGTCCGACTTTTTCAAGAAATGATAGCCTCGACATTTTGTAGAAATTAATCTCGACATTTATTAGATGATTTCGACATTTTGGTTTAGTTAATAAATTTTCGGTATTTTAGAATTTCGTTATATTTAGGGATTTCAATATTTTAGGATTTATTTATTTTGGGACTTAAAAACTTATACAGTCTAGCAAATATACTGATATGATAATAGTTATTTATTCAGAGGATCGATATATAGGGACTACGTCAGACCTTTTATTTGACGCTAGCGGGAGGACAGGTAGGTGGATTATCCATCTACGATACGTAAACACAAATGTGGATTTATGTGTTTCCATGAGACTCTGTGATTTAAGTGACTTATGTGATTTACGTGTTTTAACGGATGTTTTATGTGACATCACGTTTCATGTGTATCACGTATATGCATGACATCGCACGACATGGTGAGGCATAATGACCACACTAGTGGTGACACCTTAAGACTTAAGGTGTCGATTGAGCGGGGTAGTGTGTGCCGATATTGGCATCAGACTCGTAGCGGAGTTGAGGTTGGACTCGCAGGGCACCTGACGGGAGACAGACGTGAGCGATCTGTCTACTCGGGCGTGAGCGACCCGAGGTGCAAACCGTCGGATGAGTTGTGTAGCGGAAGGGGCGACCTGATAGGAGGACGTTGACGTGATCGATCAGCGCACTATCGGCGTGGGCACCGCTAGTCTGGCGTTAGCGACCAGACGATATATTATATTTTATTGCGCGCGAGGTGCCGAGTCTAGCCTAGGGCCCTGATATTGAGATACGATAGAAATGTGAGGACGAGCGTGCATTATATCATGTTGCGAGAACTGGGAATTGGGATTGAGTGCACGGTGCATTGCATTTTATTCACCTACTGGGCAGTTTGCTCAGTGTTTACGTGTTGTAGGTACCACGAGTCTGACGCTGACACGCGTCAAGACTGAGGGCGGCTGGTGGCGGTGCTCCACGGACTTTGAGGGCCGGGCGGTACATGGATGAAGACCTGTGGAGCGGCGATAGGTTTTTAACCTTTTGGACATTTTGGGGCTTCGGCCCATTGTACAGATACTATTATGTAAAATAATATTTTGTTGTATTATAATATCTTTTAGGAAAAAGTTTTAATTAGACGGGCCTTCCGCGGCTTACGTTGCGGAAATCCGCCATAATCCTAATTAGAAAAGTAGGGTCGCCACACTATCGGCGTGGGCACCGCAAGTCTGGCTTTAGCGACCAGGCGATATTTTATTTTATTGCACGCGAGGTGCCGAGTCCAGCCTAGGGCCCTGATATTGAGATACGATAGAAATGTGGGAACGAGCGTGCATTATATCATGTTGTGAGATATTGGGATTGGGTTGAGTGCACACTTGCATACACCACATTTTATTCACCTACCGGGCAAATCGCTCAGTGTTTACGTGTTGTAGGTACTGAGTCCGACGCTGATACACGTCGTGACTGAGGCAGCTGGTGGCGGTGCTCCACGGACTTTTGAGGGCGGGGCGGTACATGGATGAAGACCTGTGGAGCGGCGATAGAGTTTTTGACCTTTTGACATTTTGGGGGCTTCAGCCTATTGTATAGATACTATTATGTAAAAAAAAATTTTTGTTGTATTATAATATCTTTTAGAGAAAGTTTTAATTAGACGGGCCTTCCGTGGCTTACGCTGCGAAAATCCGCCAATAATCCTAATTAGAAAAGTAGGGTCGCCACAATGACGGAGAACCATCTCCAATACGGCACATTTTGGACTGTTTGTTCTCTTTCTGTTTGATCTGCTCTACGAGGTTGTTCCAGATCAGTTGAGGGAAATCGTAATTCCGCGAGAACATTACTCCGTGAAATATCCGGAGGATGTGGCCGTTGCCTTTATCGAAGCTTGCATGCTTCGGGGACAAACACTTATTGATTATGCCAAAAAGTCTCTTCACGAATGGAGAATCCCGTTGCTCTTGCATCTGAGCTAGCTTGGTGAGCGGCGGACGGTACCCTGGAGGAAATCATGCACCATTTCTTCATTTGATGGGAGGGGTCGTAGTTTTTGCTGTGAGGGAGGTCGAGCAGAAGTCTGAGTTCATTCTTGCTCATACAGATGTGCCTCGTCCCTACAACTGTAGTAAAGTGATACACCCCGTTCATGATGAGGCTCTTGATCATTCCCCAAACTGTTGAGGTAGACCATCGGTACTGAGGCGTCACGGTAAGAGCATGCCACAGTGGATGGCCTTGCAGTATGGACACGACGATGTCGTCTGGACACCGGAAGGTGGTCAGATCCAATTGGAAGTTCGAATCGTGGACGTTAAGGTACATGGCCTTCTCGTATATATGGTTGTAGGTAGGGTAGTGATCCATCTCAAATACATATTGAAATCATTAGCTAGATTAAAATTTAATCGAAATTCGAATTTATCAGACCATAATGATGAAGCTATTTATAACATGTTTGATAAAATTGTAGTGGAAACATCAATGCACATATAGGTCATATAGAGTGAATTTTAGAAGAAATAATTTTATTTTCGACATATGCATGAAAGTTCAACGAAATTGGTCAAAAATTTTGCCAAGTGTTAAAGTACTATTTACTCCGTGCTTTTTATCGCTCGAGAACTGAAATTGTCAATTGAATTGCCTAAATGTGATTTCGAACTAAATATTTGTTATCGAAAATTTTATTCGCTAATGATAGCAACAGTTTTAAAAAGGACTTAGAAAATTTCTAAGTGTTTGAACTTGAGTTTGTGGTACTGTAGCCGAGGAAATTTTACGGTCGAGAAAATTTTCGTGTAAATTTACGATCGAGAAATTGGATTTCCATGTCATTTACGATCGAAAAATTTTTCGCTCGTGAATAAAATTTTTCGCTGTGAAAGTTATTGAGCGAGAAAGATTTTCGATTTTAAAAAGGTTTTTCACTGCGAAATTTTACGATCGAGAAAATTGTCAACGAGATACTAAGTCAACCATCGAGAAAACTTTCGATCGATCAATTAATTGCCGCGTGCTTTTACGATCGAGAAATTCATCGTTGAAAAATTAATTTTTCGCCGCTTGAACGAGAACAAAATTGAAATCGAAATTTTCGACAGGATGTTTTGCGCTCGAAAATTAGAAGAAATTGCAGGTATTTTATCTATCAGTTCAGTAATCTTTTCGCTCGCATAAAATCAAAAATAATTTCTCGATTGTAATTATTTTTCGATCAGCGTTATTATGTTAACGACCAAAAGAAATTTAGCGATCGAAAATCTTTTACGATACAAACAGTAAATGAATCAAATTGAAATTCGATTGACACTGTTTGCGATCGAGAAAGTTCTTCGACGCCTTTAAACACTTGAAATTTAGCGTTATTTTGAATATTTTGACGTTCGTCTTTTGAGAGTAAAAGCTTTGCGCGAGAGAATTTGACTGTTGAATTTTTCGATGAGGGTTTTACGTGTATTTGGGATTTTCGACTGCAAGAATTAAATTCGTTAAATGGGCTGATTAGACGCTTATTGACGCTTGAAATTCTAGTCCCATTATTGTTTGCGATCGAAGAATTTGCGATCGAACTTGGTTCCTGTTTTGATTTTCGATCGATAATTTTTGATCGGAAACTACAAATTTAGCCCAAATTTTTTATTAACAAATTTCAATATATTTCAAACAGACCCTAAGTTTATGTTTTCAACCACATAATTGCTCCCCCTAGATATGAAAATAAATGCAATTAACTCCCTGAAATTTCGAATGATGACATCTGGCTCCAAAATCAGATTTCGCGAATCTGCAAAACTTTAGAGCAAAATGTTCGAGAATGAGTAGAGTTAATTATGGAAGCAATACTTGTTTTAGTGACGCTCCCCTTTCACAAGAACAATTGGTTAAATTCCAAAAACCATAGAATGATGTTAGCGATAAAAAATTTACTCAACCAACAAGTTTTATGCCAAATACTCCAAGTTTTGAAGAGTTCTTGACCTCGACATTGTTTCTGCATCACTTAAAGGAAGATCATTAAAATTAGCTGGAACTTTTAAAGCATATCTTTGTAAGTGCTCCCCCTCAAACAATTCAACAAAATTTGAGATACGCGAATTCAACACATTTTAGCTTAGATACATGTTCCCCTATACATGGAACTTTCCTTTCGCGCGAGGGTATGAGTAAAAACAGATAATCGCATTTAAACAAGTCAATGCATATGAAATATAAAATTTCATTTCAAAATATGCAATGTTTTTTTTTATGGTGAAGAATACGCTTCACCGCGAAGATTCGGCAACCTGCATAATCAGCGTCAGTGTAGCCAATAAGTTGAAGTTCGTGCCTTTAGGATACCATAGTCCTAAGGTAGTCGTGCCCTTAAGGTAGCGAAGAATACGCTTCACCGCGAGCATGTGGGATTCTTTGGGATCGGCTTGGAAGCGGGCACAAAGACAAGTGGCAAACATGATATCCGGGCGACTAGAAGTGAGGTAGAGAAGAGATCCAATTATGCTGCGATAGAGTGTGATGTCGACCGATTATCCTGTGGGATCGGCATCCAAAAGAGGCTAACTAATCCTTCAACTGTGGCAAGCCAGGTCACTTTGCCAGAGAGTGCACTCTTCCGAAGAAGAGAGATGCCAACAACTACTCCAGGAAGCTCCAATTGACTAAACAGAAGGAAGTTGGAGTAGCTCTCATGGCTGAACAAGACCAATGGCTCGAGGACACGTCGAGTTCTGAAGAAGAGAATTTAGCCCTCATGGCCCGTCTCGACAATGAATCAGACGCAGAAACATCCAACCGGACGGACGAAGACAACACATCCACCTCGTCAAAAGAGGTAATCTCTTCTTCCACATTATTGATCATGTTAGATTCATATCAAAAACAATATGCCAACATGAAAAGTGAGCAGAAAGCATTAAGGAAGTAGAGGATGAACTTCTGAGGTCTCAGGAGAAGATTAATAGCCTCGAATCAGAACTTAGGAGGTCTAGTGCGAAAATAGAAGAACTTACTAAGAGCCTACATTCTAGAGAGACTAGTCAACCTCAATTAGGACAGCATAGCGAAAAGATTAAGAAATTAGAAGGTAGGCTAGCAAATAACTACATTTGTCTGGTTAGGAATCTCAACGAGAAAGCCACCATAAATTGTAGGATAACCGAAGCTACCTCTAATATCACTAACTCAGAAGCTCAATTAGAAATATCAAATGCTAAGGATAGTGAGCTTAGTAAGGATCTAGATGCCTGTCAAGCCGCTAAACTAACGGTTGAAAATAATTATACTCTCCTAGGTGAGGAACGCAAGAAATTATATGCTAAAATTAAGAAATTAGATGATATAGTTACGCGTAGGGGACAATCCGAACAAACCATATTTCTTAATCAGCCCAAGGATGTACATTTCTATAATCCAAAGGATGGCTTAGGTTTCACTAACCCACGTGTTCTACAAAAGAAAGAAATATACGATGCTATGCACATGGGCTTAGGACTAACCTTTCTTAGTAATTTTACTGAATCGACGTCTCAAACTACTTTCGATTCATCCATTAGACAAGGCTCACATGGGCCTGAAATCCCCCTTGACTACAAAGAACTAAGTGAAAGAAACAAAAATAGGAAACCATCTTTAACACCTGTCTGCGATTTAGTTCAAGTTCTACCTCCTGACTCTCAAACGCACTACGAGAAAGTCAAAGACGTCAATTATAAAAATTCTCTCTACAAACCCCTATCATAAAACAGATAGAGGAGTCACAGACAAGGCTAGATAAAGAACGAGAGAATTTCGAAGCTAAAAAGAAAAAGTTTCTTAAAGAGATGGAAAATATGAAGCCTTTCACATCCTCCCAAACTACTTCTCACGCTATTATGAAAAGCGTGAAAATCAAAAAATCGCCTTCAAAAGATCAAAAGTGCATTAATAATTCTGTTAAAAGTGCTACGACTAATTCTATTTCACCTGCGTCCACAGGGAGCGTAGGGCCAACACTGAAAACGAAGGCGAGAGTGTCTAGTGTTAAGATAAAGAAGGAGCCAGTAGATTTGACCATTTCTAAGAATGTTACTCCTTCTGTTTCAATAAAAGACACTCGGAGTCATAACTTTTCAAATAATTGCTTCTATTTGTTCACTTCAGCCTACCACTTAGAAGCAACAATTTCGAAATAGGCTCAACTTCAAAAATAAAAGTTAATCATTCTGAAGCAAATGCCACTAGGAAGAATCGTAGGAAACAACATCCAACCATAAAAAAAGCTTATGGCGCCGTACATGCTTGTCCTCACCTAAGGTATCTCGTAGAGATTAAATCCCCCAAGCACCTTAGGAGATTATCACAAGAAAATATATTTTCCCCAATCAAACCTACCAAGCATTTGTACGTGCTGAAATTAACCTTCCCTGCAAGGTTCAACCCAAATGGGTTCCTAAATATCCACCTAGGACGACATAAGCCGAAAGGCCAAGTCCTCTAAAGAGGCTGCACCCAAACCCACTTCTCCGAAAGTGAAATGGGTTATCAAGACTCCCTCAAGTAATAATTTAGGAACTACATCTGAACCTGAAACCATATCTGCTAATCTGAGAGGAGCCATGTTTAAGTGGGTACCTAAAGCTCTCTAATTTGTTTTTGCAGATCCATCATGTGTGGTACCTCGATTCTGGTTGATCCACACACACGACGGGAAATCAAGAGCTGCTGAGCAACTATCAAGAACGACTGAATGGAAAAGTCAGGTTTGGAAACAACGATTCAGTCCCGATTCTAGGACTTGGGCATATTATTCTGGAGAATCTGACTATAAAAAGATGTCTCCTACGTCGAAGGCCTCCGCCATAACTTGTTCAGCATAGGCCAGTTCTGTGATAAAGGGTTCCAGGTTGTGTTTCATGCTGACCGGTGGAGAATGTTTGATAGTCAGGACACAGAACTCCTTCAAGGACTTCAAAAATCAAATCTATACACGATAAACCTGACATCCGTGCAGCCCTCGACAGCTGTTTGCCTCATCTCTCAGACTGTAATTCAGAGGAACAGCTTATGGAATCAACGCATGTCTCATCTCAACATCAAAGCTCTTCAACATCTCTCAACAAAAAAGTTGGTTCATGGTCTTCCAACTATAACTTTACAAAAGGAGCATCAATGTTCGACGTGCCAATTAGGAAAAATGAAGCGAGCATCTCATCATATCAAACAAGTGGCCTCTACTTCACGTCCTCTAGAACTGCTACATATGGACCTATGTGGCCCGATGAAGAAACAGAGTATAAATGGACACAAGTATCTATTAGTCATAGTCGATGACTACTCTCGCTACACATGGACAAGGTTCCTCCGAACAAAAGATGAGACAGGGGACTTGATCGTCGATTTCGTGAACTCTACTCAAAATTTGCTGCAGCAGACTATCCAAGTCATTCGAACAGACAATGGTACTGAGTTCAAGCACAGATGTCTCAGTGAATTTTATCAGAAACTTGGAATAAGTCAACAATTTTCAGCCGCCAAGACTCCTCAACAGAATGGGGTAGTCGAACGAAAGAACAGAACTCTAGTGGAAGTCGCGCGTACGATGCTCATCCACTCTGGCCTTCCACATTTTCTCTGGGCGAAAGCAGTAAATACCGCATGTTTCACTCAAAACATGACGGTGGTTCACAAGCGCTTTGACAAGACTCCGTACGAAATTATCAACAAACGAGTACCCAACATCTCATTGTTTAAAGTCTTTGGGTGCAAGTGCTTTGTGGCGAAACGAGAGCAACGTGCTAAGTTCGACCCTAAAGCATTCGAAGCCACTTTCGTCGGGTATTCTTCAACCAAGAAAGCGTAACGAGTATACATCAAATCCAACCACACAATCAAAGAAAGCTACAATGTCACTTTCCACGAAGTGGCGGATATGGCTTCTGGTCGCTTAAGTCCAGGACCCGTGCTTAACCCGATGGCTCCTGCACACCTCAGTTCAGGACCCGTACCTAACCAGATAGCTTCTGAATATAACAGTTCATGACCTGTTTTCACTGGTGTTGGCACAAAACCAACAGAAGATGGCAACAACTCCGAATTCAACGTCAGAAGAAGCAATGAGACTTGCATTAGACGATTTGGACTCTCGCTTCGAGCCAGTATATCGGTCACACACTGCTACACCTATAGTGGATTCTCCATACGACGGGACCGACGTACCAAGTGCTTCTCACGTCCCTACCTCACCCGATTCAGTATTGCCACAGAATGAGGAAGAACCTACAGTGGTTACTGAGGAAGAATCATCAGAGACGATCGTTCCAAGTGCAGAATTGGAACTTCCTCAAGGAATTGATCAATCAGAGACTATAGGAAATCTAGACCCACAGATGGCTGATGCATCGGCTTCAGCCTTGCCTCATGAGCGCAAGTGGACTAGAGGTCACCCGGTTGATCAGATAATTGGTGATCCTTCGGATGGAGTGAGGACACGTCGTCAACACAGTCTGTAGCTGTTTCTTAAGTAAAAATGAGCCTACCAAGGTAGCAAACGCACTTCAAGACCCGGATTGGGTAATAGCGATGCATGATGAAATTCATCAATTCGAACGTCTTCAAGTGTGGACCTTAGTACCCTGTCCGCATGGGAAAACAATTGTCGGAACTAAATGGGTATTCAAAAATAAGAAGAATGAAGATGGTGAAGTGATCCGGAACAAAGCAAGGCTAGTTGCGAAGGGATACAATCAACATGAAGGCATCGACTACGAGGAGACATATGCTCATGTTGCCCGAATCGAAGCTATCCATCTTCTGCTGGCTTATGCGGCTCACAAAGACTTCAAAGTCTATCAGATGGATGTTAAGACCGCCTTTCTCAACGGCGTGTTAAAAGAAGAAGTCTACGTCGCTCAGCCGGAAGGCTTCGTTGATCAAGAACATCTAGATCACGTCTATCGATTGGACAAAGCTCTCTATGGACTAAAACAAGCCCCACGTGCTTGGTACGATGTTCTGAGTAATTCCTCGTGAAGTCTGGATTCATACGAGGAATATGACACAACCCTCTTCATCAAATGGCAAGACAAAGATATGATGGTCGTTCAAGTATACTTTGACGACAACATCTTCGGATCAACTAATCCATGGCTTTGCACAAAGTTTGGAGACCTAATGAAAAGCAAGTTCGAGATGAGTCACATGGGAGAGACGCAGTTCTTCTTAGAACTACAAGTCAGGCAACTCGAAGATGGGATTTTCATCAGTCAGACAAAATACATCAAGGATATTATGAAGAAATTCAATCAAGATTAGAGCAAGCCTCTCAGCACTCCTATGTCACCAAGCTGCAAGTTGGATGCCAATCCCTCTGGCAAGTCGGTCGACGTCACACTGTATTGCAGCATCATTGGATCTCTTCCCTACCTCACTTCGAGCCGGTCGGATATCATGTTTGCCACCTGCTTATGTGCCCGTTTTCAAGCCGATCCCAAAGAATCCCATATGCTCGAAGTTAAAAGGATTCTGTGTTACCTAAAGGGCACTTCTACCCTTGGACTATGGTATCCAAAGGGTACGAACTTCAAACTTATCGGCTATACTGACGCTGATTATGCAGGTTGCCGAATGGACAGGAAAAGCATGTCAAGTGGCGCTCAATCTCTAGGCGAAAAGCTGGTCTGCTGGTCATCCAAAAAGCAAAACTGTGTGTCGACTTCGACGGCCAAAGCGGAATACGTGACTACCGCCAGTTGTTACTCCCAGATGCTGTGGATGCGGACTCAGCTTCGCGACTATGGGTACAATTTAAATAATATACCCATATATAGTGATAGTCAAAGTGCCATCGCTATTACTTGCAATCCTGTTCATCACTCACGCACAAAACACATAGACATTAGATATCACTTTATAAAAGATCATGTAGAAAAATGCACAATAGATATGTATTTCGTGAACACGGAATACCAACTAGCTGACATTTTCACCAAGGCATTGGATGAAAAACAATTTCAATTCATTGTCGGAAAATTAGGCATCTTCGGTAATATGTGCTTTACCTGATCTTCTATGCTACTACATGTTCTAGCTATGTGTTTTCTTTGCTTATATGCTTTATCTTGCGTGAAATAAATAAAAATCTTTTATAAAAAGGGGGGATGACGAAATCCTTTAGGATGTTTTGATCTAAAGTCACTTAGAATTTTACCCCGACATGCGATCGATTTAATTGCTTAATTTTGTCAGTCTAAGTCGCATTCTTGTGTCTAAAGGTCATTAGGTTGCTCCACTGGACACACAGCCAAAGCCTTGTTTTTTTCTATCTTTGGATCTATTTCTCGAGAGAGTCACACATCAATTACTTGTCTTAACTAGTGATGGCTTCATACTCACCTTGCCTTAGATCCTTAGGAAAATGATAAGGGCGCCTAGGTTATTCCTCACTCGGCCTGATAAATTTTTTTTTTTTCTCTCAGTAGCCCTTAGTCATCCACGTGAGCCTTCTCTGATGTCCTTTTCTTCCTTTGAATCCCATTCCCAGCCTTAAACCGTATTCTATACTCTTCGGATGGTTGTTCAAACGAGAAAAGGAGGGGGAGAAAATAAGGAGGATGATGACAAAAGAAGGTATTGCTCAACGCGCAGAAATCAGATCAAAGGAACCTGCCTTCGGACTATCTCTTAGAAGGTGGCATGGATCCTGCTGTGAACTTCTCCAACGATAATCTCGTACGCTCGTCAGAACGACTGGAAAGAGGAGCACCACGAAGTGAACTTCTCCAACGATAATCCGGTCTTATATCGAGAAACGAGAAGAGGAGCGCAGCCTTGGGTACGAATTCCATAACCGTGAACTTTTCCAAAAAGATAATCTCTGAAACCTCTCTAGGGATTAAGAGAGGAGGAGCACGGTATCGGCCCGAGAACCAATAAGAAGAACTTCGCCTACGATAATCTCCTATAGCCTCGTGGAGAAGCGGAGCTCCAGCTTGAGCATAGCATGAAAAGGGATAGTTCTTAAAAAAAAGAGGGAGAAAAGATTGGAAAGAAGAACGACGCCGAAAAAAAAAGGGAGACGGACGTAGAAATGGAAGATGACAAAGAGATAAGCTCACTTTCCTCTAAATTCCCTCTAAGTCCTAGCCAAACTATAACCCTTACAACACTTTGATTCCAATCGACGGTCTCTCGCCTATATGAAATGATTAAAATATGCCTCGATCACAGGTAAATTGACTTAAAATTGCTTGTGTTGACTTGAGTGATATAAATATAAAAATCCCAAGTTAGAAATAATTGAGTGCATGAGCGAACCAAGTGAGAGTTATCGAAATGGACCAGTCTATGAACTTAGGACTTTAGTTTGACGACATGACTTGACGGCATTTTCTTCTTTCAAATGTCTCGTAAAATTTTAGGTGTGACGATTGATCGAAGCAAAATAATCTGACCCCATACTATAATAATAGTAATATACAAAAAAAACTAAAAAAAAACAAAAAATTTTATATACATAAATATATAGAAAAATAATATTTTTTTAATTTCTGAAACATAAAAATAAAAAATCGTGAAAGGAAAAATTTCGCACATTCTGACATGAAATATTATGTTTCATATGCGATGAATTGAATAAATGCGAATTTATTTTGTTATCGCGCATTCTAAATGTAATTTTAGATTGCATTGGTACTGAATTTGTTTAAATGCGATAAATTTTTCATTGCTCTTACTTCACACAATAGCTTAAGTAAATGTTTTTGGGGACCATGTATATGTACTTACTGGGTAAATTTGTGTGTTATATGCTCGTGATTTGAATTGATTTCATATGCTTGCATGTTTGGTCAATTCTTGTGCATTATTTGAGGGGGAGCAAATATAAAAATCGTGCAGTAGCTCCAAATATTCTTGACGTTTTTCTCTAAGCGTTTCAGATTGTAGGACCCGAGTCCCCGCAAACTAGGTCGGCCAATAAATTTCGTTTATGACCTGTGTTATTTCATGTTAGTTGCGTATACGTTAAATGTTTATGTGATGGAATGAATTTTGTGCTCGTGATTTGTATGCTAATCTTGTGCAATTACGTGCCATCAATTATGCATCTATGTTGACCCCTAATTTAAGGAAGGGATTACGAAAAATATTAAGGAAGGGAAAGACTTAATAATAGTCAAATGGGAATTGGGTTAGGATTTTCCTTGGACCATGCACTTGTTTATTTGGGCTAGAAATTAACAACTAGGCCCAATTCATGAGAAAGACCAATTGGGAGACAAACCTCCCAAAAACAAGGAATACCCACGCCTAAACTATGTCCCATCAACCTTATGTAACGGAAAATATCTAATCTAATAATTGAATTTCATAACCACACTTAAGAAAACAAACGAAAATCAAGAGGAAGGAAAGGAGAAGGAGCAGAGACGACTTTTCCAAGCCACAAAGCACCCAAGTAGTTGAGACTTCAAAATTGTCGCTTCTAAAGGTGATAGGCTGAAGTGAACAAGTAGAAGCAATTATTTTGAACATAGAAATGGCTCTTTTATTACTACGAGTGTCTTTTTTTTAATAGAAGGAGTAACATTCTTAGAAACATTCAAATCTACTGACTCCTTCTTTATCTTAGTACTAGACACTCTCGCCTTCGTTTTCAGTGCTGGCCCTACGCTCCCTCTAGACGTAGGTGAAATGGAATTAGTCTTAGCACTTTTAATAGAATTATTAATGCACTTTTGATCTTTCGAGGGCGATTTTTTCGATTTTCACGCTTTTCGTAATAGCGTGAGAGGTAGTTTGGGAGGATGAGGAAGCCTTGAGATTTTCTATCTCCTTAAAGAACTTTTTCTTTTCAGTTTCGAAATTCTCTCGTTCTTATCTAATTTTGCCTGTGACTCCTCTATCTATTTTATTAGAGGGTATGTAGAGAGAATTTTTATAATGAACGTCTTTGACTTCCTCGTTGTGTGCTTGAGATTCAGGAGGTAGAACTTGAACTAAATCACAGACAGGTGTTAAGGAAGGTTTCATATTTATGTCTCTTTCATTTAGTTCAGTGTAGTCAAAGGAGATCTCAGGCCCATGTGAGGCTTTTCTCATAGATGAATCATAATTGTTTTGGTACGTCGATTCAGTGAATTCTCTAAGAGAGGTTACTCCTAAACCCATGTGCTTAATATCATATATTTCTTCTTCCGAAGTACATGTGGGTTAGTAAAACCTATGCCTTCTATAGGATTATAGAACTCTATATCCTTGGGCTTGTTGAAAAATATTGTCTGTTCGTTCTTATTAATTTTTGCACATAACTTCTTGCGTTCCTCACTAAGGAGAGCATAGTTATTTTCTACCGTTAGTTTAGCGGCTTGACAGGCATCTTGTTTCATACTAAGCTCACTAACCTTAGCATTTGATATTTCTAATTCAGCTTCTAAGTTAGTGATCTTAGTGGCAGCTTCAGTTATCCTACAATTTAGGGTAGCTTTCTCGTTGAGATTCCTAATCAGGCAATTGTAGTTATTTGCTAGCCTGTCTTCTAATTCCTTAATCTTTTCACTGCTGTCCTATTTGAGGTTGACTAGTCTCTCTAGAATGTAGGCTCTTAGTAAGTTCTTCTATTTTAGCACTAGAGCTTCTAAGTTCTGATTCGAGGCTATCTATCTTCTCCTGAGATCTCGCAAGCTTATCTTCCACTTCCTTAATACTTTTCTGCTCACGTTTCATGTTAGCATAATGTGTTTGATACGATTCTAACATGGTCAATAATGTGGAAGAGGAGACTACCTCTTTTGGCGAGGTGGATGCACTGTCTTTGTCCGTCAGGTTGGATGTTTCGGCATCCGATTCATTGTCGAGACGGGCCATGAGGGCTAAATTTTCTTCTTCAGAACACGACGTGTCCTCGAGCCATTGGTCTTGTTCGGCCATGAGAGCTACTCCAACTTCCTTCTGTTTAGTCAATTGGAGCTTCCTGGAGTAGTAGTTGGCATCTCTCTTCTTTGGAAGAGTGCATTCTCTGGCAAAGTGACCTAGCTTGCCACAGTTGAAGCATTTGTTGGCCTCTTTTGGGTTCTTGAACTCGGAACTCTCTGGTGCACGTTCTTCGTTTTAGAGCTTGTAGTCCGAAGTCTATTGGCTGAGGTTGAAGACTTCTTCTTGAAGTACTTCTTACTCATCATTTTTCCTATTAGAGCCAACTGCTTCCCTAGGGCTTTCATGTTTGGCTCGACGTCGGAGTCCGACTCTTCTTCCGACTCTGAAGGAGAAGGAGGCCTAACGATCTTTTCTTTTCTTGATTTCGAGCTCCTCTTCTCCGAGACTAAGGCAACAGTGTCTTCGGTCTGTTTGCCCTTCTGCTCCTTGTGAATCTGGCTTATATCATTCTCATGTTGTGCGAGATTGTCAAACACGGCATGGATATTTTCTTCCATTCCGCGGGCAGAGAAACAAAAATCTAATGTTTGTCTCCATATTGGTCTTCGTGATTTCTATCTTTCTCATCTCGTTGAGAAGAGTGAGGAATCTTTAGTAGATCTCATATAGATTCTCCTCCGACTTTGTTTGAAGGAGTCGTAAGCAGTGAGAATGTTCGCCTTTTTGGCCTTTATGCCAACTTTCGTCATCTGCATCATCCTATGCAGTTCATCCCACATTCCTTTAGCCGATGAAAGGCTATCAATCTGTCTATATATGTCGTCGGGGATGCCCTGCGTGATGGTATTCATGGCTACTAGATCAGCCTTAACCCGAGCCCTCTCCTCGATTCTTACTCCCTAGGCTCCTTCAGTCGCCTAGACCCGGGAATTTGAGGAGTAGCCATTTCATTCACCGGGGACATGCACCCAAAACTGTGCGGGTCCTTCTTCTAGTGATTTCAGTAAATTCTCGGCTTGATCTTTTAAAGCGATGAAATTGAGGAAGCGGCTTCTCCACACGGTATATTCGCCTCGTTGCAAAATCGGCGGACGGTTGTCATTTTCGAGCAAGTATACATCCATTTTGTGCTATAGTTGACTTGTTGAAGGATCTTTGTTAAGTGTTTTGAACGTTTGAAGATGATGTAATGTGCTTCACAAGTGACAAAGTTCGTTAGTAGCGGTTGATTCGACAAATAGTTCGAGAATCATTTTCGATTCAATCTTTAAAGTTTGATCGAAAATAAATTCGTCGAAATAGAATATAATGTGTACTGTTCTCGTGCGAGAAAGTTTGTCAGCGAAATTTTTTTCGAGCGAAATAAATTGCCCAAAATCGTTCGGTCGAGAAAAATTTCCTGATCGTGAATTTATTTCGATCGTAAAGAAACAGTACGTTAGTAAGTTTCTCGACAAGTCAAAATAAATCTGCTGACTGGAAAAGTTCTCGCGTGTAAATGATTTTTGCCTGGTCAAACGTTAAAGGTCTGACCGAAAACGTTTTTCGAGAGAAAGTTTTTACGCATGCAAAGTCAAAATTGGTCTCTCTCAAAAAAGATTTTCGCTGAATAATGTTCAAGAAATATATCTAACTAAAATCGTTTCTAGTGTTGACGATTCTAGCGCTGACTTCGTATTCTGACCGAGAAAAATTCTCGCGCCATGTTTTCGATCGAGAAATTAATCCGATCGTAAAACTAGCGAGAAAAATTAAAACGATCGAGAAAAATTCGCAGAATACGATTAACACAGATTCAAGCAAAAACAAGGAATTAAACGGTGAAATTTCAGGTAGTTGCTCGCAATCATTTACTAACTATGCACGAACAAGCAATTAAACACGTCATGAAGCAAAGTATGTCGAATTTGATCAAAATCAGAACGTGTTCTTCATGTTCTTTGCAAACAGTAAATCACTAATCCAAAAAAACGAAGTTCAAACAGCTACAAATCTGATCGCGATCATCATTTAACACTTAAACAAGCATAGAAACATCAAAATCAAGTCAATTAAGCACAGAATACAATTGTGCTTAATAAAGACTAAAGTGTAGATTTCAATAAGACATCTTGCATAATAAGGACTGATCATCACCAATACCAAAAGCGGTGTTTTCCCCCACCTTCTTTATCGTACTAAGTTTGATACTTCAATTCGATACTAAAATGCTTAAAATCAGGCCAAGGATACTTAATTTCAGATGCAAAATACTAGTATTTAGGCGGAACATACCTGCAACGTGTGTCATATTATATATGACTAAAATTGTAGATTTCAATAAGAAATCATGCATAATAAGGACATTGATCATCAACAATACCAAAAGAGGTGTTTATCCCCATCATCTTTATCGTACTAAGTTGGATACTTGAATTAAATACTTAAATACTCAAAGTCAAGCCAACAATACTTAATTTCTAATTCAAAATACTAGTATTAAGGCGGACAGTACCTGCAAATTGTGCCGAGTTATATTTGATCCAAATTGTTGATTTCAATAAGACATCTTGCATAATAAAGACATTGATCATCACCAATACCAAAAGAGGTGCTTCCCCATCTTCTTTACAGTACTAATTCTGATACTTGAATCCGATACTAAAACACTCAAAATCAGGCCAAAAGTACTTTTTAGACCCAAAATACTAGTATTTATGCGAAAAATACCCGCAAATAGTCGACTTATATATGAATAAAATTGAAGATTTCAATAAGACATCTTGCATAATAAGGACATTGATCATCACCAATACCAAAAGAGGTGTTTTTCCCCATCTTCTTTATCGTACTAAGTTGGATACTTGAAGTCGATACTAAAATATTTAAAATCAGGCCAAAAATACTTAATTTCAGATGCAAAATACTAGTATTTAGGGGGAAAATACCTGCAAATTGGGCTGAATTATATATGACAAAAATTGTAGATTTCAATAAGACATTTCGCATAATAAGGACATTGATCATCACCAATACCAAAAGTGGTGTTTTCCCTCATCTTCTTTATCGCACTAAGTTAGATACTTGAATTCGATACTAAAATACTTAATCAGGCCAAAAATACCTAATTTCAGACCCAAAATACTAGTATCTATGCGAAAAATACTTGCAAATTGTGCCGAATTATATATGACTGAAATTGTAGATTTCAATAAGACATCTTGCTAATGAGGACTGATCATCACCAATACCAAAAGAGGTGTTTTTGTAACATCCCGTCCCATACCGGGTGTTATTGTGGCATCGGTCCCTACCGGGACCGGTGGTGTTGGGCCCACCATACTTCGACTGATAGTCTGACCCCATTGTACCACCTTTTAAACTTTCAGCATGCTTTGTCCTTGCTCACAAACACCCTGGGCAATCTTCCCCGGGGGTAACCCATCCCAAGATTGCTTCAAGTGAAGCATGCTTAACTTTGAAGTTCTTTCGGATGGACTCCCGAAAAGGTAGGTCGACCTTGGTGATATGAGTAGTACTATCAATTCTCTTATACGATTCTTAGCCTAACACGCCCATACGTTGCCAGTCTCAGGATCCCTCTCATTCGGATGTCGGATCGGTTCGTGCATGTACCCCTTCGCCTAGAAGCCTGCCAGGAGCCGCTCATTGTCCGTGCACCTCTCTGGCACCGGCGATCACTCCCCGCCCTCATCGGCCCCGGGCGTCACATGCCCACCAGCTTCCGCCCGGTTCGTCCCCGAACCAGCACCGTACTGTGAGAGGTTGTGCTCTATTACCACCTCTAACATCCCGTCCCATACAGGATACCACTGTAGCGTCGGTCCCTACCGGGACAAGTGGGGCTGGGCCCACCACACTCCGACTGATAGTCTGGCCCCACTGTACCACCATTTAACCTTTCAGCGTGCTTCGTCCTCGCTCACATGCACCTTGGGCAATCTTCCCAGGGGGTCACCCATTCCAAGATTGCTTCAAGTTAAGCACGCTTAACTTTGAAGTTCTTTCGGATGGCCTCCCAAAAAGGTAGGTCGATGTTGGTGATATGAGTAGTACCATCAATTCTCTTATACGACTCTTAGCCTGACACGCCCATACGTTGCCAGTCTCAGGATCCCTATCATTCGGGTGTCGGATCGGTTCGTTCATGTAGCCCTTCGCCTAGAAGCCTGCCAGTAGCCGCTCATTGTCCGTGCACCTCTCTAGCACAGGCGATCACTCCCCGCCCTCATCGGCCCCGGGCGTCACAGTTTTCCCGCATCTTCTTTATCGTACTAAGTTGGATAATTGAATTCGATATTAAAATACTTAAAATCAGGCCAAACATAGTTAATTTTAGATGCAAAATACTAGTATTTAGGAGGAAAATACCTGCAAATTGTGCCAAAATATATTTGACTAAAATTGTAGATTTCAATAAGACATCTTACATAATAAGGACATTGATCAACACCAATACCAAAACAGGTGTTTTTCGCCATCTTCTTTATCATACAATGTTGGATACTTGAATTCGATACTAAAATATTTAAAATCAGGCCAAAAATACTTAATTTCATATGCAAAATACTAGTACTTAGGCGGAAAAATACCTGCAAATTGTGCTGAATTATATATGACTAAAATTGTAGATTTCAATAAGACATCTTGCATAATACGGACATTGATCAGCACCAATACCAAAAGTGGTGTTTCCCCCCATCTTCTTTATCGTACTAAGTTGGATACTTGAATTCGATACTAACATACTTAATCAGGCCAAAAATACCTAATTTCATTCCCAAAATACTAGTATCTATTCGAAAAATACCTGCAAATTTTGCCGAATTATATATGACTAAAATTGAAGATTACAATAAGACATCTTGCATAATAAGGACTGATCATCACCAATGCGAAAACCGGTGTTTTCCCCCATCTTCTTTATCGTACTAAGTTTGATACTTCAATTCGATACTAAAATACTTAAAATCAGGCCAAACATACTTAATTTCAGATGCAAAGTATTTAGGCGGAAAATACCTGCAAAGTGTGCCATATTATATATGACTAAAATTGAAGATTTCAATAAAACATCATGCATAATAAGGACATAAATCATCAACAATACCAAAAGAGGTGTTTATCCCCATCATCTTTATCGTACTAAGTTGGATACTTGAATTAAATACTTAAATACTCAAAGTCAAGCCAACAATACTTAATTTCTGATTCAAAATACTAGTATTAAGGAGGAAAATACCTGCAAGTTCTGCCGAATTATATTTGACCCAAATTGTAGATTTCAATAAGACATCTTGCATAATAAAGACTTTGATCATCACCAATACCAAAAGAGGTGCTTCCCCATCTTCTTTCAGTACTAATTGTGATACATGAATTCGATACTAAAATACTCAAAATCAGGCCAGAAGTACTTTTTCAGACCCAAAATACTAGTATTTATGCGAAAAATACCTGCAAATTGCGCCGACTTATATATGAATAAAATTGAAGATTTCAGTAAGACATCTTGCATAATAAGGACATTGATCATCACCAATACCAGAAGAGGTGTTTTCCCCCATCTTCCTTATCGTACTAAGTTGGATACTTGAATTTGATATTGAAATACTTAAAATCAGGCCAAAAATACGTAATTTCAGATGCAAAACACTAGTATTTAGGCGGAAAATACCTGCAAATTGTGCGGAATTATATATGACTAAAATTGTGGATTTCAATAAGACATCTTGCATAATAAGGACATTGATCATCACCAATACACAAAGAGGTGTTTTCCCCCATCTTCTTTGTCGTACTATGTTGGATACTTGAATTCAATACTTAAATACTCAAAATCAAGCCAGCAATACTTAACTTCAGATTCGAAATAGTAGTATTTAGACGGAAAATACCTGGAAATTATGCCAAATTATATATGACTTAAATTGTAGATTCAATAAGACATCTTGCATAATAAGGAAATTGATCATCACCAATACCAAAAGAGGTGTTTTTCCCCATCTATCGTACTAAGTTTGATACTTGAAGTCGATACTAAAATATTTAAAATCACGCCAAATATACATAATTTCATATGCAAAATACTAGTATTTAGGCGGAAAATACCTGCAAATTGTGCGGAATTATATATGACTAAAATTGTAGATTTCAATAAGACATCTTGCATAATAAGGACATTGATCATCACCAATACCAAAAGTGGTGTTTTCCCTCATCTTATCGTTTTAGATACTTGAATTCGATGCTAAAAACTTAATCAGGCCAAAAATACCTAATTTCAGACCCAAAATACTAGTATCTATACGAAAAATACCTGCAAATTGTGCCGACTTATATATGAATAAAATTGAAGATTTCAATAAGACATCTTGCATAATAAGGACATTGATCGTCACCAATACCAGAAGAGGTGTTTTCCCCCATCTTCCTTACCGTACTAAGTTGGATACTTGAATTCGATACTTAAATACTGAAAATCAAGCCAGCAACATTTAATTTCAGATTCAAAACAGTAGTATTTAGGCGGAAAATACCTGGAAATTATGCCAAATTATATATGACTTAAATTGTAGATTCAATAAGATATCTTGCATAATAAGGACATTGATCATCACCAATACCAAAAGAGGTGTTTTTCCCCATCTATCGTACTAAGTTGGATACTTGAAGTCGATACTAAAATATTTAAAATCACGCCAAATATACATAATTTCATATGCAAAATACTAGTATTTAGGCGGAAAATACCTGCAAATTGTGCGGAATTATATATGACTAAAATTGTAGATTTCAATAAGACATCCTGCATAATAAGGACATTGATCATCATCAATACCAAAAGTGGTGTTTTCCCTCATCTTATCGTTTTAGATACTTGAATTCGATGCTAAAAACTCAATCAGGCCAAAAATACGTAATTTAAGACCCAAAATACTAGTATCTATACGAAAAATACCTGCAAATTGTGCCAAATTATATATGACAAAAATTGTAGATTTCAATAAGACATCTTGCATAATAAGGACTGATCATCACCAATACCAAAAGAGGTGTTTTCCCCCATCTTCTTTATCGTACTAAGTTTGATACTTGAATACGATACTAAAATACTTAAAATCAGGCCAAACATAATTTTAAATGCATAATACTAGTATTTAGGCGGAAAATACCTGCAAATTGCGCTAAATTATATATGACTAATATTGTAGATTTCAATAAGACATCTTGCATAATAAAGATATTGATCATCAACAATACCAAAAGAGGTGTTTTTCCCCATCATCTGTAAGGCCCCGGAAATTTTGAACATGCTAATAGGTGAATTTGTGCGCAAATTATGTGCTTATGTGACCTCATGACTATGTGTTTATTTAATTATATGATTACATGAATTAATATTATATGTTTACTTGACTTTATATTGTGTGTTTAATTAATTAATTATATGCTCTAATGAATTTTACTTGGTAGGAATAAATTATAAAGGAGATAGAAGTACGAATTACATATAGCATAGATTAAGAAGAAAGTTAAGACATATTTTAAGGCTTAGAAAATTAAATAAATGAATTCGATTATTTAAGTAAAAGGAAGTGTACATAATATATTTGTAAGGGCCGACTAGAATTTAGAGCCATCCAATTCCTATAATACGATTTCTTAGCCATGAGGGTATATACTTAATAATATTATAATAGTCATTACATGAAGGATAGGATAAGTATTAATAGAATAAATGTCGATGTCATTTAGACACTTTTATACGCAAAGTCTAGATAGGAATAAGATTTACACTTCATAATCGATTAGTAGAAACCATCGAAGAACTCAAGCAAGAAAGAAGGATTCAAACTAAACTAACCCTAAGCTTGGGGAAGGTATACTTTATTATAACCTGATGTTCTTGTTCATTTATTAAAGTGTTCTAAGTATATTAGACATAAAGGGTTATAAATAATTAAAGGGTGTATAGGCTTAGTTTTCGAGGGTTTTTATTTAGGATCCTTGTCATCATGTTTTGGAAATCTCGAATTGTGATAGGCATAAATTTTGCTGTAATCTTATCATCTTGTTCAAGTAGCAGTGTGATTATCTAAGGTTGATAAGCACGAAAATACTAAATTCTGGAATTTTATATAGATTAGTTTTGAGAATTAAATTAGTTGATATTCTTACAAGGCTTAAACTGTTCTTGAAATATAATTGATTTTGATCGAGGGTTTTTAGTATTTAAAATGAAAAAGTTGTTGGTAACTTCACTTAGGATCGCGAATTAAGAGATGCTTCGCTAACTACTTTGCGAATTGATTAACTTGGCGAGTCTGAGCCACTTTGCGAACTTCACGAGTTGGGAACTTCAATTGGTGAACCGTTAAAGTCCCGAATGGATAATTCATAAAGTAAGAGTTAGGTGAATTATTAATAAAATAAGTAAGGCATGTCACGAATTTTAAAATGGAATCTCACGGGTTGAGTGGGATTGTGTCGTGTATGTACCATGATAAGAGAATAAAATAATAGTATAAGCACATGAATATTCAGGAACCTATATGATAGGATTGTACGAATTGTGAGTTGGACTTCACGAGGCTTAAGGGAATAAAATAATGATATTATACAGCTTGGCGAATTATGTGTTACACAATTGACTTCGCGAATCAAAGCAGTTTGGCGAACTCAATAATTTGCGAATCCATATGGCACTTCGCGAATCGAAGATGAACTCAGCGAATGCACTTCGCGAACTCCATGTTAAACTGTACTTTGCGAATTAGAGAGAGAGCTTGGCGAATCAGGGAGAAGTTCGCAAAATGTATGCACGCGTGAGATATGTCTGCGAAATTAGTTTCGCGAATTAGTATATTTCACAAATTAGGGTTTTAGAATTCGCAAAGTTATAAATAATTATTTATTTATTTTCGTAGGTTGACTTAAATTCAATAGTATACTAATGTTATAATTTATGCTTAAGGTCGAAGTTAGGGATTTCACCGGAATCAGTAGCAAATAATCTACGGACGACAGGTAGGTGAAACATTCATTTACGACGCGTAAACACTTACCTGCTATTATGTGATTACGTGACTTATGTGATCTACGTGTTTTACGTATGTTTTATGTGACATCACGTTTCATGTGTATCACGTACATGCATGGCATTGCACGACATTGTGAGGGATGATGACCACATTAGTGGTGACACCTTAAGGTTTAAGGTGTCGATTGAGAGGGGTAGAGTGTGCCGATTTGGCAGTCAGACTCGTAGAGGAGTTGAGGTTTAGACTCGCAGGGCACCTGGTGGGAGAGGGGGTTAGCGACACCCATCTACTCGGGATTGAGCCCCCGAGGTGCACACCACCGTATATATGATTTGGCTCAGGGACGGCAGATAGGGTTAGCGACACCTGTCTACCCGAGTTAGTGGTACGCTACTCGGGGTGCAAAACCGTCAGTGATGTGATTGAGATTGCGATTTCGGAATCATAGCGACCTGACAGGGCAGTTGCGTGATCGTCAAAACGCTGTCAGTGTACGCTACCGCTGGATATGTGATTGAGGAGTCATAGCAGCCTGACAGGGCAGTTGCGTGATCGTCAAAACGCTGTCAGGGTATGCTACCTCTTGAGATGGCTTGATGCCATTTGCGCGCGAGGTGCCGAGTCTAGCCTAGGGCCCTGATATTGAAATACGATAGAAATGTGGGAACGAGCGTGCATTATATCATGTTGTGAGAGTTGGGGTTGGGAACGAGAGCACGCTGCATTGCATATTCACCTACTGGGCAAATCGCTCAGTGTTTACGTGTTGTAGGTACCGAGTCTGACGCCGACGCGCGTCAAGACTGAGTCGGCTGGTGGCGGTGCTCCACGGACTTTTGAGGGCGGTGCGGTACATGGATGAAGACCTGTGGAGCGACGATAGGACTTTTGACCTTTTTGCGCTTTTGGGGCTTCGGCCCATTGTACAGATACTAATATGTAGAATAATATTTTGTTGTATTATAATATCTTTTAGGAAAAAGTTTTAATTAGACGGGCCTTCCGCGGCTTACGTTGCGGAAATCCGCCACTAATCCTAACTAGAAAAGTATGGTCATCACAGGTGGTATCAGAGCTTAGGTTATAGATTCTGTAGACTGTCCATGTACGGCCGCTCAAAAGCCTGGAGAACCAGCCTGGCCTGTAAGTTCAAGATTTGATTGCATTATTACGTGTTATTTGATGTGTGCTCTATGCGAATGATTGTAGAAATAGATAAAAATGCCGAAGAGACGCCGAGATGTAGGTAGCTCTAGTCGTAGGGCGGGGTCGGAATCCCCACCGAATGACGACCGCTCTACTATCCATCAATTAACCGAGCTGATTCGACGACAGTCGGATCAAATCAACGACTTGATCCATCACGGGAACTTATCAGAACATTCCCCGCAGCCTGATCGAGTAGAACTAATCGGGGAACGATTTCGAAAGCTAAACCCCCCAATATTTACTGAAGCCACCAATCCTGCTGTGGCTGAAGACTGGATAGGCACCATAGAGGACATGTTCATCTATAGTCGAGTGCCTGAGAACGAGAAAGTCCTCTGTGCCGTTTCCCTTTTCCGAGAAAATGCGCGATATTGGTGGAACACCGTAAAAGTGTTGGAGAGCCCAATAACTATGACTTGGGAAAGATTTAGGGAGCTCTTCTTCAACAAATATTTTACGGCGCACGATCAAGAACAGAGAATGTACGAGTTCATGAGCTTGAAGCAAGGCAACATGCCTGTCGCGGAGTACATCCGCAAATTTGAAGAATTGTCCCGATTTGCTCCGCATCTAATTTCAACCAACACGTTGAAGGTGACCCGATTTATTCAGGGACTTAAACCTGAAATTTATCGGGACCTGAGTATTGCGGGTGCACGACAGATGGAATTCATGCAAGCGACTGAGCGTGCCTTAATAGCCGAGCAAGCCGAGCGGGTAGTCGCGGAAGCTCAGGAAGCAAGGAAGAAGAGAGAGAACCAACGAAATGAAGTAGGAGGAGACAGAAAACGCCAGCTCTTTGGCAAAGGCCCAAACAATCGAGTGGAACAACAAGGCCAGCAAAATTGGCGGTCGAGGCCTAACCAAGGGCCGGAAAATATCCCGAACCGACCCCCGTCGCGCCCCAATGTCAGCAATGCGGACGTTATCACCATGGAGCATGTTTTGGAGCAAGACCAAATTTTACGCCGCAATGCTTTCAGTGTGGTAAGATGGGGCATTTGGCTAGGAACTGCCAGCTGGGCGTACCCCAAGCTCCAAATCAACCCCTCATCCGACCTCCACCCGTCCCAGCTCGGGTGTTTTCCCTGACAAACGAGGAGGTGGAAGCCAACCCAGGAGCGACGGCAGGTATGTTGAGAATCTTTCACGTGCCTATTTCAAACATGATCGAATGCCCTAAGGAACTAGTGAGGCCCCTACTTTCCGAGGGTGACGAGTTGTACTCTCGGGAAAAGCAAACAGAAATAAAGTTGCTCAAAATCTCAGCGTTTAAGATGCAACAACTCCTAGATTTAGATTGCGAATCTTTCTCGCCTCCATTAGACGAGGGAAATTAACCGAAAACTGTGCCAGTAAATAATCGTAGCGTTGGTATACCTCCCAATGACATTCCGCAATTACCCCTGACCCAATTGCAATCGAAAGCATGTTTCATTAAATATCCATTTTCCCCCGAAATAAGATAATGGCACTACCTATCGCGCCAGGGTTACCCCTTAATCGAGAAATACGGTTCAGGATAGATCTGATTCCAGGGTTTGCCCCTATTTCTAAAACTCCTTATCGCCTTAAGTGCGCAGCGGAAGTGTGGTAGGAATGGGAAAACGCATGCCTAGAGAATACAGAAAATATGTTAGCAAGTCTAGACATAGATAATTTAGATAATCGATAAATTGGTAAGAGAATCGGAGGAATCGTTATCCGAGTTATTCCAGTCGGCGTAATTTCGGGGACGAAATTCTTTTAAGGGGGGAGGATGTAAGGCCCCGGAAATTTTGAACATGCTAATAGGTGAATTTGTGCGCAAATTATGTGCTTATGTGACCTCATGACTATGTGTTTATTTAATTATATGATTACATGAATTAATATTATATGTTTACTTGACTTTATATTGTGTGTTTAATTAATTAATTATATGCTCTAATGAATTTTACTTGGTAGGAATAAATTATAAAGGAGATAGAAGTACGAATTACATATAGCATAGATTAAGAAGAAAGTTAAGACATATTTTAAGGCTTAGAAAATTAAATAAATGAATTCGATTATTTAAGTAAAAGGAAGTGTACATAATATATTTGTAAGGGCCGACTAGAATTTAGAGCCATCCAATTCCTATAATACGATTTCTTAGCCATGAGGGTATATACTTAATAATATTATAATAGTCATTACATGAAGGATAGGATAAGTATTAATAGAATAAATGTCGATGTCATTTAGACACTTTTATACGCAGTCTAGATAGGAATAAGATTTACACTTCATAATCGATTAGTAGAAACCATCGAAGAACTCAAGCAAGAAAGAAGGATTCAAACTAAACTAACCCTAAGCTTGGGGGAAGGTATACTTTATTATAACCTGATGTTCTTGTTCATTTATTAAAGTGTTCTAAGTATATTAGACATAAAGGGTTATAAATAATTAAAGGGTGTATAGGCTTAGTTTTCGAGGGTTTTTATTTAGGATCCTTGTCATCATGTTTTGGAAATCTCGAATTGTGATAGGCATAAATTTTGCTGTAATCTTATCATCTTGTTCAAGTAGCAGTGTGATCATCTAAGGTTGATAAGCACGAAAATACTAAATTCTGGAATTTTATATAGATTAGTTTTGAGAATTAAATTAGTTGATATTCTTACAAGGCTTAAACTGTTCTTGAAATATAATTGATTTTGATCGAGGGTTTTTAGTATTTAAAATGAAAAAGTTGTTGGTAACTTCACTTAGGATCGCGAATTAAGAGATGCTTCGCTAACTACTTTGCGAATTGATTAACTTGGCGAGTCTGAGCCACTTTGCGAACTTCACGAGTTGGGAACTTCAATTGGTGAACCGTTAAAGTGCCGAATGGATAATTCATAAAGTAAGAGTTAGGTGAATTATTAATAAAATAAGAAAGGCATGTCACGAATTTTAAAATGGAATCTCACGGGTTGAGTGGGATTGTGTCGTGTATGTACCATGATAAGAGAATAAAATAATAGTATAAGCACATGAATATTCAGGAACCTATATGATAGGATTGTACGAATTGTGAGTTGGACTTCACGAGGCTTAAGGGAATAAAATAATGATATTATACAGCTTGGCGAATTATGTGTTACACAATTGACTTCGCGAATCAAAGCAGTTTGGCGAACTCAATAATTTGCGAATCCATATGGCACTTCGCGAATCGAAGATGAACTCAGCGAATGCACTTCGCGAACTCCATGTTAAACTGTACTTTGCGAATTAGAGAGAGAGCTTGGCGAATCAGGGAGAAGTTCGCAAAATGTATGCACGCGTGAGATATGTCTGCGAAATTAGTTTCGCGAATTAGTATATTTCACAAATTAGGGTTTTAGAATTCGCAAAGTTATAAATAATTATTTATTTATTTTCGTAGGTTGACTTAAATTCAATAGTATACTAATGTTATAATTTATGCTTAAGGTCGAAGTTAGGGAACACCGGAATCAGTAGCAAATAATCTACGGACGACAGGTAGGTGAAACATTCATTTACGACGCGTAAACACTTACCTGCTATTATGTGATTACGTGACTTATGTGATCTACGTGTTTTACGTATGTTTTATGTGACATCACGTTTCATGTGTATCACGTACATGCATGGCATTGCACGACATTGTGAGGGATGATGACCACATTAGTGGTGACACCTTAAGGTTTAAGGTGTCGATTGAGAGGGGTAGAGTGTGCCGATTTGGCAGTCAGACTCGTAGAGGAGTTGAGGTTTAGACTCGCAGGGCACCTGGTGGGAGAGGGGGTTAGCGACACCCATCTACTCGGGATTGAGCCCCCCGAGGTGCACACCACCGTATATATGATTTGGCTCAGGGACGGCAGATAGGGTTAGCGACACCTGTCTACCCGAGTTAGTGGTACGCTACTCGGGGTGCAAAACCGTCAGTGATGTGATTGAGATTGCGATTTCGGAATCATAGCGACCTGACAGGGCAGTTGCGTGATCGTCAAAACGCTGTCAGTGTACGCTACCGCTGGATATGTGATTGAGGAGTCATAGCAGCCTGACAGGGCAGTTGCGTGATCGTCAAAACGCTGTCAGGGTATGCTACCTCTTGAGATGGCTTGATGCAATTTGCGCGCGAGGTGCCGAGTCTAGCCTAGGGCCCTGATATTGAAATACGATAGAAATGTGGGAACGAGCGTGCATTATATCATGTTGTGAGAGTTGGGGTTGGGAACGAGAGCACGCTGCATTGCATATTCACCTACTGGGCAAATCGCTCAGTGTTTACGTGTTGTAGGTACCGAGTCTGACGCCGACGCGCGTCAAGACTGAGTCGGCTGGTGGCGGTGCTCCACGGACTTTTGAGGGCGGTGCGGTACATGGATGAAGACCTGTGGAGCGACGATAGGACTTTTGACCTTTTTGCGCTTTTGGGGCTTCGGCCCATTGTACAGATACTAATATGTAGAATAATATTTTGTTGTATTATAATATCTTTTAGGAAAAAGTTTTAATTAGACGGGCCTTCCGCGGCTTACGTTGCGGAAATCCGCCACTAATCCTAACTAGAAAAGTATGGTCGTCACATCATCTTTATCATACTAAGTTGGATACTTGAATTAAATACTTAAATACTCAAATCAAGCCAAGAATACATA